>JAXCHB010000184.1:0-175000 GCA_036926305.1 Uropetala carovei
TTTAGATCAAACATATGTACCTAGACACTAGAAACGGTATTGAATGAATGCAATATGTTGAATAATTCTTAAATTTGACCAAATTAAAGGAACAAGAATGCGTAATAAAATCTTTGTCTCTAACGATAAAATAAATATCAGCCCACTAGAGAAATATTTTACAAACGGTTTGTCTTTTGACCCAGTGGAACATAACAGTCAGCTATCCCAAAAATGAAAACTTGTGCTCATGCAATTGCAATTAAATTTTGATATTAGAAAGAAATCCAGTTACTTTATAGCTATTTGTATCCCTATGCCTAAAACCAATTAAACTATTATTATTTTCCAAATTTTAGCTCCTAAATTCTATTTAATTAAGCGAAGGTATTCCAAATTTGATCTTTAGTATAGATAAAATTGAATAGTAAAAGTGACCTTGTCCTCGGCAGCATTGGAACCAACGGCCTAAACGCCGAGAAGCATACACGGTAACCGCCTTTCCTTTGAGCTCTCCAAGATTCGCTGTCGGGACCGAAACTATAAAGAATACGTCCATGATCGACAAAGCTTAAACCGCACGTATTGCCGGAGAGATATGAGAGTTTTTATCTAATGTTTGTTATAGCTTGGACGGTACTAACCCGACAAAGGATAGGGCCGAGATAAGAATAAGGGACTATCATGGTGGAGTCTGGTTTATTGGACTGTATCGGGTTGAGTCGGAAGAGGAAGGGAGAAAAAGGAAACAGGTGAGACACGCAATCAGAAGTATGAAGAATGGAAAAGCATCTGGAATGGATGGTATCACAGCGGAAGTATTCAAAGCAATGGGGAATCATACGGAAACAATTCTCGCTAAGATTTTTAATTCCTGTCTGAGGAAGAAAAAGATACCAGAAACATGGAACCACGCATGTATTATCCTTCTGCACAAGAAAGGTTCCAAAGAAGACTTGAATAACTACAGACCGATCAGCCTACTCCCAACAGTCTACAAAATATTCACCAAAATACTCACTATGCGCCTTCAAAACCATCTTGATGCTGCCCAACCCAGAGAGCAAGCTGGATTTCGCAGTGGGTATAGCACGATGGACCACATCCAAGTCGTGAGAGAGGTAATCAGTCGGACCAACGAGTATGAATTACCTCTATGTATGTGCTTTATCGACTACGAGAAAGCATTCGACTCTGTCCGAACTTCGTCGGTGTTACGTGCACTAAAGAAACAAGGAGTAGAAGAAACGTACATAACCTTGATCAAGAATATCTACGAAAATGCGACAACATCTGTCCAGCTGCATGAAGAGACGAGTGCCTTTAAGGCCGAAAAGGGAGTGAGACAAGGAGATACTATGTCCCCTAAGTTATTTACAGCAGCTCTAGAGGAAGTATTCAAAAGGCTAGACTGGGAGGAAAAAGGCATAAAGGTAAATGGAGAATATCTGAGTCACCTGCGCTTTGCAGATGATATCATACTGTTCGCAGGAAGCCCAGAAGAGCTCCTTAGAAGAACTGAAGAGCTTGAGCAAGCAAGCCGAGAAGCTGGACTTAAGATGAATCTTAATAAAACAAAGGTTATGTACAACTCCTTCACAAATTCTGAGAAGATACATATCAACGGAGCAGAACTTGGAGAAGTAACCAGCTATGTTTACTTAGGTCAACTCATCACTACAGATGGTTCGCTTCTTGGAGAAATCAACCGGAGAGTGAAGATGGCATGGAGTGCTTTTGGCAAGAATGCGAACATCTTTAAATCAAATATTCCAGTCTTCCTAAAAAGGAGACTGTATGACCAATGTGTTCTGCCTGTTCTGACATATGGTTGTGAAACATGGACCATGAATGCCAGAATGATACAGCGCCTGCAAACAACACAGAGGGGCATGGAGAGATGCATGTTAGGGATCACCCGAAGAGATCGCAAGAGGAACGACTGGGTAAGAAAGAAGACGGGAGTCTGTGACGTGATTAGAAGAGTGAAGGTGTTAAAATGGCAGTGGGCAGGCCACATTGCTAGAAGAAATGACCAGCGTTGGACGTCCAGTGTCATCGAATGGATCCCAAGAAACATCAAGAGACCAAAAAGAAGACCGAAAGACAGGTGGGACAGAGAGCTTGTTAAGTTCTTGGGGCAAACTTGGAGGAGGGAGGCAGTTGACAGGGAAAACTGGAAGTGTCTGGGGGAGGCCTTCGTCCGTCAGTGGACTGAAAAAGGCTGATGATGATGATGATATATATATATATAAATACTACGGAAGAGGAAAGGTAAGTAAGGATATTTAGGGCAACTAGGTGTTGAAGGAAACCCAGTGAACACTTACCGGAAGTAGAGCTGCTGGGGTGTTGGATAGACACATTTGTAGAGGTTATCGCTTTCGGGATGATCCCTTCGTCAGCACAAGAGAGACACAACTGTGTCTCTCCAACACCCCAGCGGCTCTACTTCCGGTAAGTGTTCACTGGGTTTCCTTCAACACCTAGTTGCCCTAAATATATATATATATATATACACACACATACATATATCTGTATGTGTGTGTATTGTCCATCGCTCATTGGTTATTTATGATTTCTACCTTCGCTGAAATTGCGGAATGAATTTGTAAACCCGTTAATTTTCTACTGTAAAAATTCTTACCCGTCAAATTTTCATTTGATGGTAAATTATTCTATAGAATTGATTCTTCCTGGCACTGTATCGACTTCAAATTTCATTAAGAAAATTGTCACTTCAGCGGGAACAGGGTATATTAATTTGCATCTGGCGTTTATAAAGAAATAATAATTAATTAATTTTCCAGAGGAGAGACATGCAAGGATCCCCGTGCATTCTTTTATAATGCACCCAATGAATTGAAATAAGCACCTTGGGAGCGCTCTGGTGGTAAACAATCTTAACTATTCAATACCACTTGAATTATAATTGCATTATCCTCCAACTCCACCACAAACCCGCCCGAGAAGAATTTTCCATTACTTCGGACAATGTTCGCAAAATGTTTTTTACCCCTCAAATTTCAATTAAAAGATCTCTCTCTCTCTCCCTGTTAATATTATGTGAGCGGAGTTACAACTTCAAATTAAAACAAACCAAATGAACAAAAAAAATATGTACTCTTGGAATTGGACGAATCTTCGCCGCCATTGAGTGACCCACATTCGACCTGCCGCAAATGAAATTACAAGGTTTCCGCCCCATTTTGCGAAATTTTTCAACCCTCACCCTTACTCTGAGAGACCGTTTTTTTCTCCCGCGTGGCTTTGGAACTCATATTCAATTTCTTACGGTATCGAAAACGAGGTATATGCGGACGATAACGATGAACAGAAAAACTAATTATGTGATTCAAAAATTTGCCAGATCGGTGGTTTAAGTTGCGAACTCTCTGGACTCGACTCAAGCGCTTCGATTCAAGATTCTCAAGTTATTATGCGGACATAAAACAGATATTGAATTTTAAAAAAACTAAAACATTATAAAGGTAAAAAGTATCGTTTTGGTAAAGAATAGCTTAATTATTTAATACCTGTAAACAAATAAAAACCCTTTTGTAGAGAATAGGTGAAGTCGTCTTATGGTTAAAATCAGATTTAAAAAATAACTCTTTTTCCAGGCATCTCCAATAATATCGTAAAAATGTTTTGAAAAACCGTATGTGCATTACGGCAACCATGCCAACAGTGTTGTTCACCGAACGTAGATTCAAAAAGAAATCTTTTTTTGTCGATAGGTGTGGGGAATTTTCTTTTAAATCTCTTTTGTTTTTGCCGAGTTTTCGTGCTGGTCTTCAAATACTACCTCGTGTTCAGTATAAAAATCGTGTTAAAGCTTGAAATTAAAAGTTTAAAAAATTGTGTGTAGTTTATTATTATTCTTATTTCGTTAATAAATATGACACGATTTCCAATTGTTCAAGAAGATAGACTGTTTTATGAAACGAAATCTCCTTCACTATTCCTAACAACTTTTTCCTTTCGAGGAAATTTGTTGTTTTAAAATGAATTTTAATGCTTCCGAGAAAATTCCCCGCTAAAATAGATAGAAAATTTAATTTAAGCCACTCGTGATGCCATTACTCAATTTAAATTACAAATTAACGATTCGAACTTATTTTAAGAAACCTAATCCATTACGTGAAACGAAGAACAAATAGCTAACTCCGCGAATTGCTAAGGACGAGGGAGGGAGGGTCCCTTCATTAAGCGCCTTTCCATTAATCAAATCTTTTTGTTCCCATTGATGAAATCAATCCTTAAAGTTACCGAGGACCTCTCTTACTCGATCGTACATAATGTGATTTATTCTTCCATTAAAGGTATACGTTGCTTATTCCTTCTCTGAGAATTTCTCACTCCCTCTGGATCAAAGTGCCCGATTCAATTCGTTATCCTCGGGAACATCTGTTTGATTTCCAAAACCCAACGACTGAAACAAAAAGCATTATAATGGAGAGTACTCTATTTTTCCGATATCGCTGAAAGTGTAGAGTGACACAAATCTCTGGAAAACAAGGTATTGGAAACACTTTCCTCCAATTCGACAACAGCGCATCGACGCATCGCTTAATACTTACAACCATAACGAAGTGATTTCACAGTATAGGAATTTACTTTTTTTTAACGAGGGTTCCCCGGATAAAAAAATGTCCCTTTAACACGAAGATCCCTTTTCCATATCCATTTATTGAAAGGAGTGATGTATTAATTTCGTGGCTACGCGTGTGAGTTGAAAAGGAGTGTTAATTCGAAAACATGACACCGAAAAAATGAATCTATTATCTCCAAAATCACCTTAGAGATGGCCCATTTCACTTTATTACATCTTTTAATTCAAATTCTGGAAAATAATCTTTAAGTGTTTATTTATTGAACTCCTGCTTTATTTTCCGATAATGGCGCGTGGGAGCAATCTCTTTGTGAGTTTTACGCGTAATTTAACTAAAGTGTGACAAAAAAATAACGTAAAATAACAAAAGAAAACTCAAACAATTTCTTCCAAACGAGCGATTTCCATCCATAAAGGAACAAAAATTGTAAGCAATGCGATTCCGAAATGGTTTTTTTCGGATGAGGTAGGACGGAAAAGATGGGAGGAGGGGATGACGAAAGTGGACAAAGTCCTAATCCTTTTATTTTTATCGCTTCACGCACGTCAAACACCCTCACTCTCTGACGTTTTTGCCTTAAAAAAAAGGGAAGCAGAAGTCACTCTCGAAGGTCACCTCTCCATGTGATGGACGGCGCAAGCGAGAGCCATTATCCCACATTACTCCAATTGTGAAAGCGGAATCGTTCAGGGAATAGCAGTTCCAGGCAATACGGATGTTTCGAAAGTTTACCTCTCTCCCCCTCCGCCCTCCCTGTACCAACCCCCGCCCCCCACCCACACCCCTGAAACCCCTCCACCCCCTTTTATAACCCCTCTCCTCCCACCATTTCTCTCTCCCACAACGTGATTTATTGGTAAACGTATCATCATAGCATCTCCTTCGGTAAATATTAGTCTGGTTTTTGGGGAGAGAGTGGGAGGCAGGAACGGGGTATTCCCACTCCCTCCTTTTCCCCCTGAATCCTCTTCCTCCCTCCATCTCTCCCGCTCTCCCATCCCGGTTCCGGAAACCTTTCCCACGTCCATGAATAATCTAATGTTGGATCCAAAATGGCGGAGGACGTGGAATGGTGAGTGAGAGAGAGATGGTGATGATGGTGAATGGAGGAAGGGATGTATGGCCATTGATCCGATACTGCTTCTATCTCTCTCTCTCCTTCCTCCCTCCTCAGTCCACCCTCTCGCTCTCTCTCTCACCATCTCACTCAGTATGAGAGTGAATGTGTGTGTGTGTGTGATTTTGGAATGGCCCAACTTACCCGCCCATCCACGGATTGGAGTGGCGCTGCTGGAAGGGTTTGGAGTGAGAGAGGGGGATGGTAGTTTAGGGGTGGTAGAGGTAGAGGGGGGAAAAACGGTAGTAAGGTGGGAGATAAGGGAAAGGGGAGTAGGGAAGGAGAGGGGAAGAGATGAGGGAATGAATTGCTGATAGAGAGGAAGTTCTGGGAGGAGGAGAATGTGGGAGGGATGTAGGCTAAGAGATTGGAATGAATTGCTATGGGGTGAAATATCAAACGTCATGCATTGCGGACAGGAGGACGTGGTAGATTTTTGGAACCGGTCGTGTGGCTCAACTGTCCGTCTGCTCGGGAGATTAACGGGACTTTTAGAAGAGAGCTCCGCAAGGATGCGTGACCCTTTTTAAAGCGTTTGGCACGAATCGGAGGAAAAAGGATATCCAGACTTGATGTATTGTTTTCAACCTACCTTATTTTATTTTTCGGGAGAAACGATAGGTCGCGTCGAATAAAATTTTAATGAACTAAAAGAAAAGTAACGATTGTATATGATTATCGTTCATGAAAAATTTGCCAAGATGAAAGGAAACGATCCTCTAATTGCGCATACCATAAAAACTGTTATTACTTTTGTTGCGATTTTATGAATCCACGATACGTAGACAGAGGTTGCGCTCCTCGTTGTTCTTTTTGTCTGTGTCTTCATTGTCTCCTCTTCGAACAGGAGACATGTATATGACCAAACTTTTCAAATGAATACTTTCCATTCACGAAAAAAATATATGATACTTTTTTCCCTCGCTAGGTAAGGGAGCTTATGAGGAGCACGAGCACATTCGTATGAATAAAAAAATAAATCCCGGCTCGAAAGTTTTAATATTACCGTCATACAGGTTCGACGACCCCATGAACTCTTCCTAAAAACTTTATGCGCCGAAAACATTGCGCGTTCACCGGTATGACCTCGTGTTCCTGCGCTGCTGTAGGGAGATTGTCGGACATTAAGGCAGAGTTTCTCATTTAGGAAAAAATCACTCATTTTTCGATTCCTTTCTGTTTGAGACGTACCAATATAATCTGAAACATGAAGAGATGTAGAGTTTTATCACCCCATATTTCAAGAAGTCTTTAAATACCTTTTTCTTTCTCCCTCGCCAAGTTCACTGAACTCGCTTTATCTTCATCACTCGAAAAAAAGAATTATAAAGAAGATTCTAGAATCGTGCTCTAAAAGAATGATGGAACATTTTCTTTCTACCCATCGAACGTTCTGATTTAAAATTCAAACCACTGCGCTAATCCCCCTTTTTTAAATCTGGATCTATTATCGAGTGAGCTATCTGTTTCCAGCGCGAAAATTATTTAAAAGCCGGTATCTCTTCCCAACGTGTTTCGCCTACACCTCAAGTCATCCCACACACTCTCTTTACCTGATATGTCCGGAATAAAGTGATCACGGCGCACCCTTCCACAAACATAATCCCACTTTCCATATAGATGGTCTCGTTTCCAGGCCAGAATGAGCAATTTGTATACAATGAAATCTCATATATATCTCTCTCTCCCTCCCTCTCTCTCCCTCCCTCTCTCTCCCTCCCTCTCTCTCCCTCCCTCTCTCTCCCTCCCTCTCTCCCTATCCCTCTCTCTCTCACCCCCTCCCCCTCTCTCTCCCTCCCCCTCTCTTTCCCACTCTCTCCCCCTCCCTCTATATGTGTGTATGTATGTATATGTGTATATATATATATATATATATATATATATATGGTTCCATGTAGTGTGAGTAAGGGTAATTTGAGTACCGGTAATTTCCGTACGGTAAAATGAGTACCAGTAATTTCATTCCCGCTCAATTTCGGTACCAGCAATTTCACTCCCACTGACTTCATTCTTTTTGTAAATAAGCAGTAAATGTAACATTTGTTTAAAATTAGTTCATGATAAGCGTTAATACTAATAAACGCCTATAATATGAATGTGTTGAGGTCAATTATTATCGATCCTTTTAATATCAAAGCTCGATTTTTCGCATAGAAATTTAGTGAAATGTTCAGAAGGCTTAACAACTCAAGAAATACGTTTCATTAATGATGTTGCAATCACTGAATAATAAATAAACCTGTACAAAATTATGATTGATTTTGGATAAGCTTCTAATTATAGGAACCTGATTTTTCACATCGAAATTTAGTAGAGCATTGAAAACACATAACTACGGAAGACAAACTAATGAAACACAGTCGACATTGGTATCAATCGACTAAGAATTAATTTTATAACAATTACAAATATGCAGCAAAAAATGAAAATGGAGAGGATAATGGAATGATAAATACACTAATCAGTTTAATAACTATATTTATTCAAGGATGTACTAATAGCAGAATGTTGAAAACGCTGAACATTTAAAAGAAAATGTATTTATTTAAAGAAGTTTCAACCATTGAAAGATCAATACAAAAAAAGACATTATCAATGATCCAAAAATAGAATGATAAAACGAGTAACTATGTTTAAAAAATTCAATTATTCTTGGATGTAGCAAACACCGAATGTGATATTTATATCAGGAATTTACAATCATTGTACATTAAATTTACTAAGCAGATTTAGATATTTGATTTAAGAAACTATTAAAATTGATGCAAATTATATGCAATCCCTTTTAAAAAGTCCATTTTGTTATTGGGATCGTACTTCCGTAGTTATGTGTTTTCAATACTCTACTAAATTTCGATGCGAAAAATCGGGTTCTTATAATTAGAAGCTTATCCAAAATCAATCATCATTTTGTACAGGTTTATTTATTATTCAGTGATTGCAACATCATTAATGAAACGTATTTCTTGAGTTGTTAAGCCTTCTGAACATTTCACTAAATTTCTATGCGAAAAATCGAGCTTTGATATTAAAAGGATCGATAATAATTGACCTCAACACATTCATATTAAAGGCGTTTATTAGTATTAACGCTTATCATGAACTAATTTTAAACAAATGTTACATTTACTGCTTATTTACAAAAAGAATGAAGTCAGTGGGAGTGAAATTGCTGGTACTGAAATTGAGCGGGAATGAAATTACTGGTACTCATTTTACCGTACGGAAATTACCGGTACTCAAATTACCGGCCACGATATATGGTTCCATGGTTGGACAAAGAAGGACGAAGGTAGAGTCGTGACAGACAAAACAGCGCTGATGGAACTTAATAACGTTTCGCAGAAGGAGAATAGATGCTAAACAAAAGAAAGACGAAGGCGTACAATTTTCCAAAAAAAAACCTTTCCAATGCGAGAGAACTATTCCTTTTCTATGGACTTGCAAAAAATCCGTGAAATTTTAAAAGAAAAATGAGAACGTTATTTACAAAACGTTTCTCCGACGCGAAAACGAATTTTCATACACGATTAGAGTCCGAGTGAATCAACGTCGAGGATCAGGTACAGCAGGAATGAAAGGTCACCAAGAAAGGAAAGTGAAAGTAACGCTGCGACAGGGTGTGTGGGTATGTACATACGGGGCAGAGAAGGGAAGATAACCAACGGCGAGGGTTGGCTATCCGTTAAAGGCTTGCCTGTGGGCGGTCAACTCTCCTAGCTGTCCACTGACCTTAGCGACAGGGAATTCATCGTAGCTAAGGACACTAAACCAGAGAGCTTCGCACACAAAGCACTTATCATTGCGAGCTTGAAAAGAAAAATAAACAAATTTTCAAGCACTGATTGTCCGTCCGGTAAGCGCGTTTATAATTTTCGTACAGCTTCAGCAACAAAGCTAAATTCACACTTTTAAATGATATAAATAGAATAAACTATAGTTGTTCGAAAACTTGTAAAACGAAATTAAAGAATTGTATTCTTATATAATGAGAATATTGGTTGCAAATGCCCACAGGACATTATTTAAAGAATGATTACAGTTGCTAGGGCAATAATTAAAATAACTCGAAGAATAAATGGAAAAGGTAGGATTGGAACGTAAACCTTTTTTATGTCCATTGGAGATAATTAAGATAAGTATTTATTTTTCGACTTTTTATTCTTGTTTCTTTGAACCGTACACAAGGTTTTTCATTCCAAAATGATTCGCCAAAACTGGCTGAGATAAATTATAATTACTCTTTCTTCGAGTGTAACAAGTTTTGCCCACAGCTGTTATAGATCAACATGTTTTCGTTGAGGGGAAATACGAAACAGAAACCAAATTGATTTAAACCTTTCATTATTTATTCTAGGGAAATTACGTTTCCCGTTAAATCAACTTTTAAGTTTCGTATCTTTGTTTTTGTTCGCACTGACCTTTAAATAGAGCATTTATAGCAGTGATCCCGCTTAATTTTCCTTACCAATCTACTCCATCAATTCAATCTGTGCATGCTATTTATAAATGAGAGCGATAGTGCTCACATCAGACATATTCGTCAGAATGAAATTAGGATTAGTTGGATGAATTATTTATAGCCGCGTCTGAAAAAATGTATTACAAGCTGAGTTTAAATTCAACCTAGACCTATTTTAAGGGATATCAGCACTTAAATTGCGGTAAAATATTTTGTCTAAACGTAAAATTAAACTTAAAAACAATACAATTATCGAGTTCTCGGAAGGAATAAATGACGAGTAACTACATTACAGACAATAATCAATAAGCTAGTAATATGGCTTGCATAAAAGCGAGAGTTAAATTAAACGCGGATTTCTTCTGAACGTTATCACTTTGAGATGATAATTAAGTGAACGATGATAATAAAAAATACTGTTCCACGTGATTTATCTTCGATGCGTGATATTAGCTCAGGGTTTAATCCTTATTGGTGGATTAGTTATCGAAGAGGGATTTATCAAAAAGGAAGGCTTCCATATGTTCCAACAAATAAAAACCGTAATATATCAAAATCTACATAGAACCACAGACAACCTCATCGATATAGTCCAAAAATCATTTCTTCACGACAAACATAAAATGACAAATTTCCAAAACATTATAAAGATATCAATCGAACCAATAGTCACTCAAACGAACCACAATTAAAAACTTCAATGGAGGAAATAAACGCCTTACAACACGATTAAAAGACACAAACCACACATCACATGCATCGTATATAAAAATGCAATGCTAGCGATATAAGAGAACCAAAATGTACTGGGATGCCTCGGCCAACCGATAAAGGCCTTTTCTATTGATTTATAGCACATAAATAGTATATAAATTTTATATGTTGCCTATGGGGTCGGACAGAACGCGTAGTCTAAGTATAACTTTGTGCTTATGGGAAAAACGCGCTTCGACTATCGTCGATTCGACAATCAAAGCCTATTCATAGAACGCTTTAAATGCCGGTCATCGAAGCGTCCGTGTACATGATATTACTCTTTTGTCCATTACTCGCTAAAAGATCGAATAGAATATTTTAATTAAATTAAATTTCAATCCTTCCCAATACTCACGTTAATAAACGGCCAAACCAAAAACTTATTCCACTCAAACTATCCATCCTTCAACATTTTCACACATATGGAAAAGAACCGACAAGAGTTTTCAATGTGAAATAAATATATGGACGCAAACTTCATGCAATTTAATAGGAGTGTATTTGCGCTGAAGATGGCCACTTTGCATTTCAAATGTACATTTCGTTTACTCTCGTTTTTATAGCCACACGAATGTACTAGACCGTCAACTTTATCTAAAAGGTCTCCAGTGTATCCATAAAACGGCGGCTTCTAGATTCACCGATGGCATGTACATTTTAAATGTTGCTATTCCTATTTCCAAATGCGAATTTATAATTCCCTACAACGAAAACCTCTTACAATTTTGCATTCTGCAGTCAACAAATAGGATTTTTCACGAACATTTTGTGGCACCATCATCGTGTATTTTCATGCAACAGTTGAACTTTGTCATTTACCATCGGTAATATATCGGATAGTAAAACAAAATAATTTTCTGAGGAGTCGCTGGAGCGAAAGACATGAACATGGTTGGTTTGAGATACAGAGCAAAGTGAATAAAAACCAAGTTGTTTTCATAAAAAAATACATTAGTAGCATTTTTAAATAGTGAAAATTACATATAATCTGCAGAAAAAAACGTTAAAATGGGTCCCTGCGAATTTTAATAGCTACAAAATAACTTTAGAGAATGAGTTTTGGAGTAGTTTACGTCCTGCGTTCATAAGTGCGCGGTGTCGGTATGAATGGCTGCGTTAGGGGATATTTGACCTGGAATCCTCCGAAACGTAAAACTAGAAATGAAAATACGGATAGAGTGCCAATGACTCCACTAAGTGCGTCCCTTAGTGGTGCCATGCTAATGCATGAATTTTGTATGACACTCCCCTTAATGTCTGTGACTATTACCTTCAAGTGTCAATCGCCCAGTGTGGGATAAGCGCAGATAAAAGCTAACATTCAACTAAAGAATCAAATACAGACTCCATATCAATTTGGCGTACAAATATAATAAAAATCAGATGTCCCCACATTAATCCGATTTAGAAATTAGCACAGGTATAACAGGAAAAGTGACTTGATGACACGATGGGATTTTTAATCTCTGTCAACAATAGGAATGGACGACATCCCACCATCCCTTAAATGTACAGTCCAATAACCCGGTTATTCTGCCCTTACCATGATGTTCCTCCACATAATATTCAGCAGAGGCTATATCCATATCTCCGATTTCAAATAATGATAGCATAAAAATGAATGACGAAATAAAGAGCGACAAAATAACTCCAAAATTATTAAGGACGATGAGGCTCTAAATACACATTCTATATCTACCTTGTTCGACTACATTTGGAAATCAACTGAATCTGGTGACCGATTTTGTCTTCCCAATAGTTAAAATAATTTTCCAAATCACATCTTAATGTTTTCTGAATAGCATATTGCTCATATTGATAATACACATCTGAAAGTCTGAATTGAAGCTGTTTAAACCGTGTTTTTTTGCGAAACAGATGTATGAAATGTACTTATTTTCAATTCTATAAACACGGTAGCATTTACTGCAGCATACACAAGAAATATTGCCTTCGAAAATAACTGCTTAAATACACATAAGTAAGTTTGGGACATTATCTGATCATAACGCTGAACTGAAGGCGCTTTTAATAGCTTTCACTGTATCCTCACCGATGCAAAAGTTAAGGAGCACTATAACACGACATATCTTGCTACAAAGAAGTAACAGTTAAAAATTAACGACGGAGAAGACAAATGAAGAGTCTGCTCGACCGACACCGCCAAGAATATCTTTTATTGGGAGCAGATAATAAGTAATTTTTTGTCAAAAACTACGGTGAATATTTAATGTATATACGGAACTATTTTAGTTGTATGGTACGGATTTAAAAATCCGTTCCAATTATTATGAAAAAAATTATGAACAATCCAACTGTGTTTTACGCGAAAGATGAGGGAAGTCTCACACGTGGAGAAAGGCAGAGATGGAGAAGGAAGACAAGAAGTCAAATGATTGGGGAAGTATAAATATAATAAAGAGGAAGGATAAGGAATGTGAAGATAGAGAAAGAGAAAAATTCTTAACTTTTTCTCCTTCTCTATCTTCACATTTGTGATCAGCCTTATGCACTCACGCATACGTAAGTTAAATTTCCATCATTCCATTCATGTTATTTGAACGATAAGGAGCGGGACGGAGAGAGTGAGAGAGAAAACGGATTGTATGGGGAAATAGATGGTATAGAGATGTAAATAAGAGTCAAAAAATAGAAGAGAGAGATAGAAAAACTAAATCATAAAGTACGGGTTGAGATAAACAAAGGTAAACCGAGATGAAGGGGGGGGGGGGGGGGGGGGGGAATGAGAAAGAGCCTAGAGAAAATGGTAAGAAAAGTTGGAGATCAGTAACAAATTCCAAATAAAAAAATTTTTTTTAGGGAATACACTTTTATGTGAATTAAAATGCACTCAAAAGCAAAAAATAATTTTTTTTTCTAGATAAATATTGTTACTGAAAAACTTGTATGCTTCATAAAAGTGTATGGCTTATTGTGGGAAATGATACTGGTATAATAGAAGAAATTAGTTGGTTGATAAAAAAGCCAACTAATTTCTTCTATTATACCAGTATCATATCCCACAATAAGCCATCCACTTTTATGAAGCATACAAGTTTTTCAGTAACAATATTTATCTAGAAAAAAAATTATTTTTTGCTTTTGAGTGCATTTTAATTCACATAAAAGTGTATTCCCTAAAAAAATTTTAAATTTGTTTTCTTTAATTCTTTTAGTCTTTTTATTAAAATTATCTAATACATATATAGCCTAAATTCGATTTGTTTTGAAAATTTTCAATTTAGAAAAAAGT
Source organism: Uropetala carovei (assembly GCA_036926305.1). NCBI lineage: Eukaryota > Metazoa > Arthropoda > Insecta > Odonata > Petaluridae > Uropetala > Uropetala carovei. Next base: position 14,184 of record JAXCHB010000184.1, read on the forward strand.
GAGTTGGCAACCCTAAATGTTGGTGACAAACAAGTTCCAAGTGAAAATCAATACGAGATCCAAGTGAAAATCAATAAAAGTGTATAAAAAAGAGTAAGATATTACGAGGAGGAAAAAGACGAGTGAGAGGAAATAGAGAAACGGGAGAGAGGAAAAGGAGAAAATAAAAGGTATTGTGGTCCGAGTAGGAAGGAAAATTGATTGGTCTAGATAAAAACAACAATACAAAAATAAACAACGGACTTTGGTAAGGGTTCGAGGCCGGAAAAAATGAAGGAAAGGAAGGAAGGCGAGAGACACACATGAGGAAGAGGAAAGCGAAATCGGAGGGAATAAAAGGAACGAGGAAGGAAGAGGCATTTTTATTGGCCGAGGATAAGGCCGCGAAGAGAAATGTACACAAAAAAAGAATACCTACGCTTATTTTTAGGATAACATACTACGAGGGAAAAGGAAGGAGGGAGAGGAGGAAAGAGAGGAAATGAAAGGGGATTGAGAAAGTTTATATAGCGAATAGAGCCGAGGAAAAATGTTCTGATATTTTACACAGACGATTGTAACCTCTATGAAAAATTCTGAGAAAAATGCGTTTCACAGACTTATTTCATTTCCGAACGATTATGTTACGTACAAAACTGACACTCTTCACATTGGTTAATATTTATCCTATTAATCCCATAAGTATATATATATATATATATATATATATATATATATATATATATATATATATATATATATATATATACACACACACATATATATCTATATACTAGATTTTCGTACCCGGCTTCGCCCGGGTGCATTTCGGACTGCAAATAGTTATACTTTTTCCCGCTTAGAAGACAGCTTGAGAAAATGATACATACTAAAACTTCTCCTCTCCTTTCTGTAAACTACATTAGGAGTCTTGAAATAAAGTGGAAAGAACACGAAACGAACCAATACTAAACCTACAAAAACCACCATGAAAAAAGAAATGAACTAAAAGCTAACCAATACCCGGTAGAAAATGATGTAAACCGACAAATAAATAATCGTGGAACATAAATTAAGAGTACAACCAAAGAATATAAGTTCAATGTAAAAACCACCAAGAAAAAAGAAATGAATTAAACTCTAACCAATAGCCGGCATAAAAGGTGTAAACCGACAAATAGGTAATCAAGGAACAAAAATAAAGAGCACAACCAAAGAATATAAACATAGACTACAAAATGAACAACTAAGAACGAAAACAAACAAAGAACAAAAAATGGACACGAAACGAAAGCAAATGAAAACAACAAACTAACCAAAACCAACCAACGAATAATCTCCTAAAGCTCAATGTATCTGATGATGGCGACTGACGCTTTCTATTCAGTTGCTAAATAAACAACCAACAATCACAAAATAGCGTGTCGTAGTGATGAGTAAATATTGATTACGCGGAATATGAGTTTGTATGTCAACATAATAACAGGAGAACCTAAATAAGAATACCTATTATTACTCTAAATAGATATAAAATTATTGATCTTAATTGTGTTTTCCATCGTAATTAATTGAATAATAGATTGAGATATTCGAACGAATCGATTTAAAATAATGTAGTAAAATGTTTTGCTTTTCTAACGTAATTTATTACGTGAGTGTATCGGTAGTGTTTACATTTTACCCATGGAACCGCAGACACGAATTCTTAATCTTAGTTCAGAAGACAATAAAGTTCAACAAAAGTATTATTCAAATAAAATCTTTCGAAATTCACTGCGTTACGTGTTCAAAATATTAATCTAATTTAGTTCTCGTAATAAAATAACAATTACTCAAGAGTGAACCTTATTTCCAATTGATAAAACTCTCTTTTAATTCAAAACGATATTATATATTACAAAAAAGTATCTAATTATTATTGAAACGCAAAATGGATGAGCATAGGAAAAACTTGCATGTTAGCATGAAATGCTCAATTCAGTTTTTATTGATAAACTGATAAAACAAAACACAAAAACTTTAACGTAGTAATTTAATCATATATCTTCAGTAATTTTCACTTAAACAAAATATGAAATAAAATAAGACAAAAGGCATATAAAAACAATTTAACTTATATCCAAACATACCTATAATGCGAATGACACCATTACAGAAAAAGAAACAGTTCACTAATGTTTATTCGCAGAATTAACCTGTGTATAGAAGACCATAGATAATGAAAGAAAAACATACAATCAAATCAGAAGATATTAAATGAGTATTTCATCAACTATTCTACGTTTACGACATGTTTATAGTTCAAATGTAATTTGTTTACATCGGTTGCTAAGTATATCCAAATGCTGAGCAATAATGAAAAATAAGATTTTCCCTTCAATTCGTCTTATTTGATCTGTAAGCCCCTCTTTTAAAAAATTATTCCAAAAGAGGAGATAATTTACCACAAAAAAGTCTGCGAGAGCATATGTCTGCGATATATATGTAAGGAGTTAAAAATTCGAGAAATTTACGAAAAAATTTTAAATGGAAATCCCATATAAACGAAAATATTTTATTATAATTAAATAGTACACCGAATCGGTTTAAAAACCTTACTACACCACCGTACACATGATAACGGTTAATATGACACCTTCCTCTTTTTTCTGCGTGTTGTAGTTTCTGAGCCTTAGCAGAACATACATACATACATACATACATACATACATACAAACACCTTACTTTATAGATATGCTTCTGGAAGAGGAAATGTAACTATATCTAGGGCAACTAGGTGTTGTGTGGAGGAAACCCAGCGAACAATTTCCTAAAGGAGAGCCGCTGTGGTACCGGAGAGAGACATTTACACAGGTCAATATAAGCTATCGGCATGATCCCGTCGTCAGCACAAGAGATAGGCAATTCTATTATGCTCTTATGGGGATATAATGGGCTAAAAACAACCCCTAAAAACTGAAATTTTAACAATTTCGAATGTTTCCCTTTGGTCGAAGTTTAGTATCAATGGCATGTCTTATAACAGGGGTCGGCAATCTACGGCCCGCGGGCCTCATGCGGTCCCCGGGAGCGTTTTATGCGGCCCACGAAGCCATGATGAAAAGTGATCAGTATAATTTAACATAGTCAATTACAAATTTTTTCAGTGAAATAATGGTCTCAAAACCTTTTCTGGTGGAGATATAATGCTAGTAAACTAATTAGAATTCATTTGCACTAATATGAGAGCACAAAATTTCTAGCTAACTTCTGATATAAATGCCCATCCGGCCCTCCGAAGCATTCACAACAACGAATGTGGCCCGCCATATAGAAAAGGTTGCCGTCCCTGTCTTATTATAATAGACTAGTGTAGGTTGGTTGGGTTGGTGGTCACAAATGCGAATAATTCGATAATTAATCGAGATGTAACTTCCCATTTGGCACGAATGCTCGATTTACATATTTTAAGGTAATGACGAATAAAATATCGAAACAAGTCCTGGGTTCGAATCCAAGGAAGACATTTCCTTTTCTCCTAAAATAACACGTAAAAATCGAGTTTATGGCGTGCAGGCTTTTCGTTCTTATTCAGATGAAAATAATAAAAAATTAACCTACAATCTTCGAATCTGAACCATTTTGAAGAAAAATGGATAAATTCTCTTATTCTGTTCTTGCTTGCCAATTACATTATTAGACCTAGAAATCCTAATGTTATTTCAACCCTTGAGTGTAAGAGTGCTTTGAATGCTTAAAATACAAGTGCTGGAGGGAGAGGGGAGGAAGGGAGTAGGAGGAAGATAGATGGAGGGAGAGAGAGGTAGAGAGAAAGAGAGGGGAGGGAGGGAGAGGTGGGAGAGGGAGGAAGAGGTGGGAGAGGAAGGGAGGAAGAGGAAGGGAGGGAGGGAGGGAGAGAGAGGGAGGGAGAGAGATGGGAGGGAGAGGTGGGAGAGGAAGGGAGGGAGGGTGAGGGAAGGAGGGAGAGAGAGTGAGGGAGAGAGAGTGAGGGAGGGGGAGAGAGAGTGAGGGAGGGGGAGAGAGAGTGAGGGAGAGAGATGGGGGAGAGAGATGTGGAGTGAGAGGGAATGAAGGAGAGAGAGGGAGGGAGAGGGAAGGAGAGGGAGAGGGCAGGAAATGGAGGGTGAAGGAGGGAGAGGAAGGGATGGAGAGGCAACTACTTTAAGGTTAACTTAAGATAACTCATCATGTTAAAGGGGTTTTATACAAGTTATAATAATATAGCCCTTTGATACCCATTAATCACATATAAAACACTGAGCTCGTTGTCATGTTATTCCGGGTAAAAACTAACAGCTTGAGTCAAATTTACAAGGATTTTGAATTCTGTCTTTAAAAATAAGAAACTGCAATGTATTTGCTCTCAGACAGTAGTAAATGGTTAAAAAAAATTCATGTTCTGAAATTAACAGTAGTTATTCAAAGATTGTCTTGTCGTTGCTAAAAGTGCATATATGATAGTATCTCGCACTTTACAAAACTATGGTTAAATTTCAATATTTTCAGAAATGTCTAATTAAAAAGCATCATAAAACATAATAATATAAAATATTTAAAATAATGTATTAGCAGTTGTAAATTTCACTGTTATTCACTGAATATGCAATTATGATATAGCAACATACAGCAACTTATGTTATATAACCTAAACATTTAAAGATTTATAATTTCTTATGAAACAATGCCATTAATAACAGTAAAATAATAAAAAACACCAGTTACAAAAAGCATTAGAGTGGAACACTAATACATTATCCCTACATTATAAGAAACTATTCTTTTAATCCACCGGTGACAAATTTTCGCGCAACTGTTACACCTTTAACACAATTCTACCCAACTACCTTATTTGTCTTGCATTAAGAATGTAAAACTGCCATTATTAAGTTTCGTAAAATTATTAACAGATGATTTGGGCTATAAATGTTATTTAATCATCCCCTCATCGCGCTCTGCATTTAATAAAAATTCAAAAAATAACAATATCATGATTACTACTTGCATTTACTTAGTACTTTTTTTATGCATAAGATATTGCGTGATTATATTCACCAATATAAATAAATCGTACACCGTAACACGCTTTTCTATAGGTTTATAATTAATAAAAGCAAAAGAATTATCAATCGATTGCATCAATCGGTTTATGTGCCATGTGTAATGTAAGTAATTGGATATCTAACTCAATCAAGATGGCGGCACGAATCGCCGAATATGCACTTTCTAGCACCGTATTTGTTTACTGTGATATTGTAAATTTATTACACACCGTGGAATGCGCTTTTCGGAGGCTTAACGTTAACCAGACCATTAGAGCCACCGATTTTCAATCGCAAAACTCGGTTTCGTGTCACTTGCACATCGTAACTATAACAAAACGGAGCCAGATATATAAAACAAGATGGCGACGCAAATCGCGAGAAGAAATTCCCGAGAAACAGCTTAAATGCAAATTCTCCCTTCCAACCTAAATTACACGCGCACCAAATTAAAATTCAGTCTTGAACAAAAAATGAAGTCACCCGAACTGTGAAGCGAAACATGATCATCACGATGTCCCTGAATTTGGTAGCGGCGCAGACGTTCCACTGAGTCAAGACAAAATATAGTCACCATGGAAGCCTTTTCTTGGTGCAAAAACGTCGAAATTATTTTTTCACTGAAGTTTTATTAATCTCTAATGAAGGTTTAGGCACCGTTACAAAGTCCTTAAACGACTGTAATGCATTTTGTGGAACTGAAGATGTTGACGGAATAAATTTTATCATCTGCCCAATCATATAACTTCCTACCTTGCTTTTTCTGGCAGAAGACGAATACGGGAGACGACCTTTTGTTCACCTCGGCGCTGCCAAACAGGAATGACGACACCTTTTGGTTCCGGAATCATCGCACTCAACTTGACCCAGTTTCGCGCTCGGAGTAGCTATCTACTTCTCCTATTCCCCTAAAAATCGATAAAAAACAATAAATAATGAGTCAAGACAGTTTATAAAGAGTAAAAACATAATATATATTTGGTAATTAAAACATAATTGCACTATTAATAGTAATTTCTTAACGATAAGTAAGACGACGGCTACTTACGTACAACCTCTATGAAGACGCTGAAACAACTGACTTTTTGTAGTGTTCCAATTGTCTCAGCCAATCAGGAAACGCCTAGCTTTCTGCTCACGTTAAGATTTTTTAAATAAGTTGCTCACGCCACTTTTTTCAACCAATCACGACCCTCCTTATTCCCTCACCTCCATCTCCCCCCCTCCGCCCTGGTTCCAGGAAAAATAGGCGACATGTTGAAACCTGATACCCGTGGTGTCAGATTTCAAGCTCGCTCCGGTTTTTTTCCATACGCTACCAGTATTAGGTGGCAAAACGTATCAGTCTAAATTGGGGGAACAACACCACTATAGAAAACCGATATTTTAGAAAGCCATTATTTGGTAGATGGCGATAAGTCGACATATAAAACGAGTAGACGGTGCTTGCATTTCAGTCTACGTCGTAGTAAAAAATTAATGGCATTATAGTCCTCTCATCTCCATAAAACTTTGCCCATATACAAGGATTGAGCTTGTTGCCATGGTAGCTAATTGTTGAAACGCAGAAAAATTCTCACTTTTTTCCGATAAAAACTAACAACTTGGACTAAACTTATGAACACGGATTTGAATTGTCTTAAAAAATAAGAAACTGCAATCTATTAGCCTTCCGATAGTTTTAAGTCCCGAGTTGGAATCTTGAAGGAAGATATTTTTAAATGCAAATATATAAACTTCTACACCGATTTACGTGCATTTTTAAGGGGAAAATAATGAAGTAAAATCAACCTCGGAAAATTATAACTATAACAATTTCGAATTTTTTCCATTAGTTATGAACAAAAACTTAGAATAGTGCCACATTTCAAGTCTCTAGCTCATCGGAACTTAATTAGAGTAATAACTGGTAGACAGAAGAAACGAGTGGGCCAAAATTTGAAAGAAAACGGTTTACTGAACGACATCATAGAAGGAAGGATGTTAGGAAAGAGGCCAAGAGGTAGGACGAGGATAGGTATATTACATTCGTTGAAAGAAGGTACGGGATATGAGGTTTTAAGGGAAAGGTTTTGGATAGACAGGACTTGGTGGCGTGTGCCTAAAACCTACCAGAAGGTATAATTAATTTGTATTGTGAAATTCAGATTTTGTTTGTTCTCTATACAAATCCACACCTTTGAAGATATCATCACGAAATTTCGCAGAGATATATAATTTTACCCCGCGGGTAACACAGGCTATATGGCGATAAAAAATTTTTAGTGCGGATAGTGTATTTAATAATTATTTTCACATTGCACGTAATTTTCGATTTTTCAATGCGCAAGATTTTCTTTCTTCATTAATCTAATTAGGTAAATATGGACTTATTTTCTGCGATTTTGCATTATTCTACGGTTACAACTGTGTGCCAAATCATTTTTGCGATGTTTTCATGTTATACAGTCAAAGTTTTCAGATATACTCAATTTTTTCGACATTTAGTGGATTTTTCGGACTCTTTGCGGGCGTTGCTAGGCAACCATTATTGTTACCTCCGATTCAGTTACGGTCAATGAAGCCTTCAAATATACGAAAGGATAGTTATTCGCTTCGCAATTATGTTGTAGCAAAGTCAGTGTTCAATCATGGACAATTATACACGGGTTTCTTGCTTACAAGACATAAAAGTTAATATTTCAGAAAGGCATAATTACAAAGAAATGAAGCTTGATTTGGCGAAAGTGATATGCTAAGAAATGAAATTATCTTTACATCTAAATGCAGTGCGCTCGGAAACTGATTGTTTACAAACAAATGTAGTTAATTGTTAATAAAATCTAAATGAAAAGTTATTCATCATAAGTGATTTTCAGTTTTTCGTAGACTAAAACGTGTTTGTATATCCCGCCTTAGAATTGGCAGCAAAGTATATTTACTAAATCCGTTGAAATTTAACGGGCACTTACGCTATCTATAAGTAAGAATCAGCTATATATTATAGATATAGCAATATTTGTCTCTTTTTAAGAGCCCTAGCTTTTAGCAATCATCTCACTTCAGAAAAAATAATACACTAAAAACCACCATTTATTTTTTTTTAAAACCCGTACACATCTTCCATAAAATCCCGTAAAAACTCCAAAAGTTTTACTTCAATTACATTCAATACTCCCTCGAGGATCGGAAGGATAGAGGGAAAAAACTATTACCTACGTAACACTCCTAAAAACCTCGGCCGTGATCCGGCGAATGTAAGCCAACGCAATAAAATGTTTCGCTGTTGAGAAGTGGGTCGTAAAAGGAATAAGCACCCTATATTCCAGACGTCTAGGTGGGCGGCTAGACCGGACTCCATCCACCTCTCTCCATTCCCCCACCCACATACACGCGCATGGCCTATCTCATGCGACCTAGTCAAGCAGGTAATTACGGCTCAAGGCGGCAATGACGGCGTCCGACAAGGAACATTGTAAGCCTCGGACAGAAAACGTCGCAGAAGGAGATACGTCTCCTAATAATTCATTCCGTTAGGGTAAGCTAAATAGATTGAGTGATGGAGTTCTGAGGATACACGGATGATGATTATGACGACGGCGGCTTTTTCAGACTGGTAAATACGACTCTCTCGGACGTTCGGCGAATCGATGAAGGATCGAGATTATAACGGTATGTGCTGCCGAGAATAATTAAAATGGTTCCAAGAGACGAGGCGAATCGGTCCACGTTGAATGGGATTATAATAAATATGTAAAGATAAATCGTATATAATGTATTTATGGCTTGGTAACACGGTGCCTTTCAGTTGAATTGCTGACGATCAATAACTATCGATGTATTTTAATTTAATACAATATCGTCAATAAGCATTAAAATTTTTAAATGGTATCCAGTTTATCTGATATTGGCGAAGATGGAGAATATTTTTTTTCGTAACAACGTTACTATATACTTATGACGCGATAAAGGAAAATATGGATTTAAATTTTAGTCATATTAGCGAAGAAATATCGGCTGAGTTTATGATAAAGATAATACAATTTTTATGGTAAGGTTTTCGTAAAGTTTAGTGTAAGTACATGGATATCGCGTCACCTAGATGATTTACGAAAGATTATCTCCGACCTATCATCTTATTCTCCTATTATGCTCTCTAATCGCCTTAGGAAAGAAGGATCCCTTGTATCTATCGGTCCTACAATCAATTTCACGAATAGTGTCAGTGTGGTTGTGGCGTCCTATGTAAGTTGGCTCTTAATCACGCCTGATAATTCATCATTAAATTCTTTTTACGTAAATCTCTGCAATAGCCGATACCTAGACTTATCTCGCCGTTCCTCCAGAGACTCCTATCCAAGCTCTTCGCTTAGGCTCGTAACACTTGCTTGCTAACCATATACACGTTTCACGAAACGCGCTTCCTTTCGTTGAATTTTTTTCCTACTGAATAAGGCCTATCTAATAAGGATCCCATACGCTACACGCATACTTAATTAGCGCTCTAATCAGGGAGAAATAACAAACCTCACGGGTATTTTCACCACATAACCCTAATATTCTACGGGCAATTCCTAGCCTTTTACAAGCTGCTCCTATTATCCGTCGAATATACTCCTTCCAAGATAAACCACTCGTTAATATGATTCCTAGATATTTGGCCGTTTTTATGAGGACGGTGTCAAGAAAATTCTCACTATTGATAACTTGGTGTCTACCCTGCCAAAAACTAATAAACAGTTTAAATCTTTCACTTTTACACCATTCCGAAATGGCATGTAAATCACGTTGGAGAATCTGAACATCTTCTTCGTTACGACTTGTTCTATAAACCACTGTGCTGTCCGCTAATAATCTAATAATAGTAATCTTGTAGCAACAGAAGTGACTGCGTCTATGATGTTCAAACAAGGCAACTTTACTATAAACTGTGCACCCATATCTCAGATGAGATTTCTCTGTAGATATTGTCGATTTAATGCGTCGAGATAGCTCAGACTGATTTAAACTGCTAAAATATTTCTGATAGGTAGAGTTCTGCATGACGTGAATATGCAACACCATATGACAATTTATGTATCCTACTAATACCAGGAAAATTTTCCATTTATGCCGCACTTACCATATAAACTTCTTAATTTCTGCAGGTTAGTATGTGTGTGATACCTGGGTTGAATGAAACTTTTCGAAATCCAATGCTGTGAATAAATAGTATTATTGTTGAGATCGAAATAGTTCGAAATATATACGTTAGCTAACCGTTGGTTCAAAAACTTAAACAAACGATGTTAGGTTTCATTATAGATTAATTACGTCAAATTACAGTCCTGCGAGAGGCGGGACCTCAAGGGACCGCCATATTATTCCATGTTTTGCAGGTTTTCAGCCTTACAAAGGTTAAAATAATTTACGCAACTCTTTCCTTTTGGTAGATTTAACTAGAAAATAGAAGTTTTTCTAAGTCTTAATGGAAACAAAAGCTTTAGAATTACAACAAAAATCGATATTTATATAGTAAATGAGAACAAACTTGAAATTGCATGCTTGCACAATTCTGAATTTATTATAAATTAAAAATCTTCTGTAAAAAAATGTTACAAATTTTCAGAATCAGAAAAGTTAAATTTCATACAGTTGCAAAACATACACATTAAAATCCAATAAAAATATTAAACAAAGTTAAAAATTCTAGAAAATTATTTGAAAAAATAGCCCATTTTAGTTGTGGTGTTTTTCCTGTGATTTTATTAAAATGGCGAAGGGAAACCCTAATTCTAGAACTTTGCTAAAGAAATCATTTTCACCCTTATTTTCTGGCAGAATGTTTTAAAGCTTTAAGATAGTGTAAAACTTCTGACGTTGTTGCATTTCCAGTTCTTCACAATCTTCCTCATTCTGTTCATACTCTGAATTGGGAACTATTTTATTGCTTTGTGATTCCACCAGTTTTCAAGTAAATTTCATCAATCTCTGTGAAAACGCTTTCATCAATATTTACGGAATTTTTTGCACTTACGTTGGTATCCTCAAATAATATTTCTCATCAGTCAAATTTTGAATGTCACAATAATCACTATCGTTACTTACATCGTCACATTCATTAGCATAAGCGAAAACAAAGGCACAGTTTCTAAAACAATTTTTGATACAGGCTTTTTGTACACACTAACGAGCGACTAAGAAATGTAATTGCATCCAAAACATTGATTTTAACCGTCAAGTCCGATCCTCCCTTACACTGATATACATATTTTAAAGAAACCGATTTTACTTTCCGTCTTTCGCAGGTTCAAAATGTAATTAATAATACAAAAATTACAAGAAAAAATCCTCTCCGTCCGCGCCTCGCAGGTTCCGCCTTACAGAGAGACATTCAGATGAAAAACGGTATCTACTAGTACGATTTTATTTTGGATTTCCGGCTTTGGCAGGTTTCTGCCAAATACAGGTCCCGCCATTCACAGGTTTAAATGTATTATATTTTGATGATTTTCCAAATCTGTCGTAAGTTAAGTAAAAGAAAAACTAAATTGTGTACTGAAACTGAAATCCGAAATACGGCGAGTATTTCCCATAGAAAGATATTGGATTATCGTTCTCAATAACTCAACGAAGTAAAAACTTTGAGGAATAATTCGGGGAAAATGTAAGAATTTACCGAAAGTTCCGCTTAAAGCCTTAAAGTTCCATATCCGAATGCACCAACCGTGCGTAAAAACGACTTTTTACGATTCACTGCGCGACTAAATCCGGTGGGCATCTAAACTTGGCAGAAAAAATATTTACGTATGGGGAAAAGTGCATTAGAATAGGAGGAAAGCGGTCGAATATCGTGCGACGCACGGAGGGGGGAAAATGGCGAATTTCGGGAGCAAAACAATGAAGATTTTTTTTCTTTCCCTCGCCTGAGCATTAAGGCAGTGGCGGGAAACGAGTGCGTTGTACCTTGCTCGTTGCAGCGAGCGACGGTCTGAATGCGAGAGCGAAAAATACAAGCGAAACCTCAGAGAGGTCGTTACTTAACCTCTTGCGCGACCTTCTCCCACGAATAGAGTTCCTTCCGGCGAAAGAGGAAGGACGGGAGAAGCAGCTCCGGTTTCATACCGAACGCCAGGAAGTTCCCAAATATAAATTAATATAACACACATATAAACACACACACACATAAACACACACACACAGATATATATATATATATATATATATATATATATATATATATATATATATATATATATATGCATGTCTCTTCGTCGCTGAGGAGGGGCGTTAGCCCGAAGGCTCCAAATATGTGTTGTTTTTCGTGTGTCTTCAGCACCCCCAGCGGCTATCCAATTTAGGTGTCCACTGGGCTCCTTCCAACACCTTGTTGCCACCTTTATTAATATCTTTTCTTTTCTTTAAGCATTTATATATATATATATACTACGGAAGAGGAAAGGTAAGTAAGGATATTTAGGGCAACTAGGTTTGAAGGAAACCCAGTGAACACCTACCGGAAGTAGAGCCGCTGGAGTGTTGAAGAGAGACATTTGTAGAGGTTAGAGCTTTCGGAATGATCCCTTCGTCATCACAAGAGAGACATAACACAACACCTAGTTGCCCTATATATATATATATATACACACACACACACACACACCTTTCTTTAATGGAACCAAGCATTACAAATTGCTTCGTTTACTACTTATTTATTATAACCTTTTAGCTTATCCATCATATGAAGAATTAACGAGCGGAAAACGTTGACGAGCATCTTAAATGACAACGATAAACAAGTTAGAAAAGTATACAACAATGGGCGCGTTTCGTGCAATGGAGTATTAGAAAGAAATTATATACCTGTACGTAAGGGAAATAGCGTTTTAAAGTTCTTTTCTTAATCATAAATAATCCATTTTCTTCCTATTAAAAAATAGTGCATGCACATGTAAGGAAATTAAACGTTTGTTTGTGAGATTGTTTAAGTTAGGAACAATGAAGAAGAAGAATGAAGAAGAAAATTTTTTTCAACTCGAATTAAGACATTTTGTTTAATTTTATCGATAACGGCTACTTCTACTTTAAAAATGTATAGGAAAGGAAATACTCTTTTTTACCAGTTCTACGACTTTTATTTGAAAAATATTTTGATATGAGCAATACTTTACGATACATGACGAAAATTTTATTTTTTGTCAACAGTAAAATGGTACCCCTGATTAGCGTACGTGATTCATTTTTGCGATAGAGATATTTCATTATTGGTATTACGAAGTAAAATGATGGTGTGGGAAAAAACAAAAATAGAAGAATTTTGCAATTTATAGATTTTGACGTGGACTATAAATTGGCCTAAAGCATGCCGAATTCCATTTTTAATAACTAGAAAGACAGTTAATGAAAACAAATCAAATAATAACGGGTGGGAATTTCTGTAGATTATTATAAAATCGAATTTAAATAATTAATCTCAAACAATATTAAAGATCGGAATATGAACCAAAAGAATAATTTCAATTTTTTAAGAATGAGGATTTTATTTTGCGCCTTGTGTCATCCGCAAAAATTTTTTAGAATTCAGTGAGAGATATTTTCGATAACTTTAAAATAAAATTTCATTTCCATCGTAACAAGCTCAACTCTCGTACAGCAAAAATTGCAATGTGCCAATGCTCGCAATTCTAGAGTCAAGAAGTGTGATGTGATCAAATATAAAAAATATCTAACTGCATATTTATTGCATTCACCTCAAAATATATTTTTTAAATTTCGCAAGGAACATAATTTTGTTTTATTTACCTATAATCCGTAACGGATAATTATTGAAACGATTTGTAAGAACGTTCACGAAAATAACGATTGCAAAGTAATGGATAATACACTCGTAAGCAAGCAATAACTCAGACATATTACGATTTAAATGATCACAGAATGTTTTAATCGTTTAAAAAATCATCAACTATTGAGAGATAAGCGAGTTTCGGGCCGGGAAGCATAACTTTTACCTTTCAGAACTCAATTACGTATGCCTGCATTTCATAATCATTAATAACGTGATATCCATTAAAGTCATAGTTGCATCAATGGCCATTACACTACTGGAGGATTTTTTACTCATGTACGTGAAATTTATTAGTGTTGCGTAAGACTTTCGCTTACTTATAAGTTCACCCTTCAGTTTCGCTTTCAAAATACCTAGACCGTTTTGACGTATTTAATTACGGTAGCGTTGGTTTTTTTCCATCTGGAATCCTTTCAAGTCCACCATTTGATGCACGAGCTTTTTGATGTTAAATTGCATGTGATCTACACCATCCGAGGTTAATTTTAATAAACTCTCGAACACGATTTTTAATTACTCCCAGACTTCAAACACTCGAATTCTCTTAAAAGTAAACTAACCAGACGAGTTAACTTTCACATTTTATGCGTTATGGTATGCATTTTTTATTTTTTTTTAAATTTCCGACGCATCTTAAAATCGTTTAATATAAACTTTCAATTTGAATAGAAACAGATTTTTAAATTCAAATAGAGATATATCTAAGCCACTATGTTATGGTATTCTTAAGAATGAGGATTTTTTTGTTTATAGAATCATCATGGTCGATGGATTTACTTAGGAAATAGTACATTAATTCCGACTTTTTAACGATGACGAACCTTTCATCTGGATATGTTGTGAACGAAATCTTTAGCATGAAATAATTTTTCTAATGAAGTATCTTTGCTTTAAAAATATAAATAATCTTCCTGTCGGATAAATTTCTCAAGAAAGACTTTTTTATCAGGTATACGGATTTTAAAAACAGTTGCTATGTGCATGTTATTGGAAATATATTTTATTATTTTTAAACAAAATGTGATTTTTTTGTATTTGGTTTAATATGAATTTAAAGCGCTTATAACCAAAACATTGTACATTTTTCTACGAATATATTAATCGAAAAATTCAAATAGAAATTAACATCTAAATAGCATTAAATATCGGAAACAGAAGTGGTCAACAAAGAAAAGGATCTTCTATTAAAGACATCTTTAGAAATATATTAACTAAATGACAACAAAAATAAAAATTGGCATTGCAAATGCAATAAGAAATGAACGAAAATATTATTTCATAAGAACAAATAAACCCACCAACAGGATTAAAGCTCTTAAAGGAGACACTTGGGTGTGGCTATATTTCTGAGGACATCTCAGGGAGTTCCCAAGAGTTTTAGTGCTTGAATGAAGCCAAACATGGCGACAATAAGGGAGAGAGACGGTGGGAGTGAAGGGGGGGAGAGAGGGGAGGTTGGATTGAGAGGTAGGAGGAGAAAAAAGCGCAATATGAGAAATAAAGCGAACAGGAATAAAGTATGGAAAATCGCGAGAAATCATAAAGAAAAAATATTGTCAAGCGCGACTTTCTCCATACGGGATATGAGCATGATTGCCATAGTATTTAGAAGCCGAGAACGACGAGACGGATGGACGCATGGACGGACGCATGGACAGACAGACAGACAGACAGACGGGCAGACCGAAGCTAATAGGCGTTCATGCTGGAAGCGAAACTAGCCTAAAAAATGAGTGTACGGAAGGGAGAAAGATAAAAATGATCTATTCGTGGGAAGAGAAAGTAAAGATAGATAATTGAAAAGTAGTGAAGAGATAAGAAAGGAAACTAGAAAGAGAGAAAGAATAGAGCATAAAGTACAATCATCCAGATGAAAGGAAGGAATATATTAGATTAAGGAATAGAAGAATACGGATAAATATGGAAATAGAAAGAATTTGGCATTCTGGGACAGTAGTCGGAATAAGGAATATCCACGAGTTAGGAATCTTGTGAAAAGAACGGAGAAGATGCGAAATGTTTACAAAAGGAAGAAAAAGCGATAAGAGCTTGAAATAGCGAGAGCTCGACAAACAAAAGGGAAAATAAATGCGATAAAATGAATAAAAGATAAGAGAAATCCGTAAATTTATACGGTCTATAATAACTCATAGTTTTAAGGACATTTTTATGTATCGGAGAGACGAAAATATGTGGGAATTTGATAGATAGATTTTTATTTGAAGATAAGGCATATAATGTATTCATACAAGTGGCGTGGTAGAGAGGGCTTGAAAACTATCCGTTTAAAATCTCATCAGTCATAACCTGCCATTATTAATCATGATAGTGTAGACAGCTACTAGAAAGGTAAATGATGCAGCCATTATGATAAATTAAAAGTATACAATAGATTACAGGTTTATAATTATTCGAAGAATTTTGATAGATGCAAACATAAAAAAGGAAGATATATAAAACAGAAAGCAAAGTTATGAGAGTATTTGACAAGAAGATTACATGGGAAAATGATAAAGCGTTTTGTAGGATTTGCATTAACGATAAATATGGATCTATGGTAAAGCTATACGCCAACAATATTAAAGAATATGGATTAATGTCTGTCCAGTTGCGCTACACACCCAATATTCTAAAGCTGCGTATATAAGCTACTGTTATTCTAAGTGGAAAATATGACTTTGTTAGGAAGATAACGTAACATGTCCAGGATAGCATCTAACTTCGAGCATGCTTTCAAGACTCGCAGTAAAAAGATGTCTAAAAGCTTCGTACACTAGCTAATGATAAATAAAAATTAATATCTAAACTTAATATGAATTTAAAACATTAAATATGAGCTACAATGACAAATCGGTGAATCTTTATAATTGATTTAGTAACTTAATAATGAAAAATCAAATGGACTCAGGTTCATTTATTAATTTTCTTTGCTTAAGGAATACGAATTAGGTAATATCCTTATAACATTTATTCGATATAAAAAGACAAGCCGATCTATGTATTTTGTAATGCGCTCTATTACGCGGGCGTGTGCAACTAGGTTCCCTTAACGAAAGAAGAAAATGTGTCCTCATAAGCATTTATAAAGTTTTTTGTTAGAAAAAAAGCACCGGCAATTCTAAATAACCACAAATCGGATATCTTCGGAACAAATCATTGGCAAATTTGGCTAAACATCTTTATAATCAGACAGAGAAAGTTTACAGCACATTTAAAGAAACATACATTCGTAAATCAAACAACCACGTCAACACTTGGAGATTCGATGCTTAATTTCGGAAGATAGAAAGCATTTAAAGCATTTAAAGGAACCGAAAAACATTACTTAAAGACGATCAAGTCATCCGAAATCAAGACGGAGGTAGAGATGCAGAAAGCGGAGATAAAGAGCCACAATGCAAAACGGCAATCGCAAACTAATAACATTACCTAGAACTAAATAAAATAAAAAAAACAGAAAATTAACCAGGAGACTGTTAAAAAAGATGAGTAAATTTGCGCGCAAACGCCATGATACACGAAAAAAGGAAATCATTTTGACCACTTCAGCAAGGTAAAATAGGGGGCAATTAAAAAAAACCTGGATGAGTTGTTAAGAGATAAAAATTAGGGAAATGACAACCGGAGGGGGAGAATGGGTAAATAAATGCGAAACAAAGAAGAGGAATCTCGGCTGCGTAGGTGTTACTTGTTGATAAAACAAGAGTTTAATGAGGCGAGAGAGAGAGGAAGATAAAGAGATGGAGAGAGAGAGAGAAAGTACAGATAAGAGACAAACCAAGAGAGAAGCTCAGTAAGAGAGAGAGAAAGAGTAATGAGAGGGAAGAAAGGTAAACACTGGAGTAGAGCGATCAAATACGAGATACGTAAGAAATATAAGAAGATTGGTACACACAGGGAATCAGACGAAGAAATAACCCCGAAGTAAGAACGAGAAAACAGATCAAAAGAGAGGAAACAGAGGAAGATAGAAAGTGATAAGAAGAGAAGGGGAACAGAGGATAAACGAGAGAAGTAGATGAAGAGATCGAGACAAATTGGAAAAAAAAGAAATGCTACGAAGAGATAAAGAAAGAAGAGGTGTTGACAGAAAATACAGAACGTAAAAGGCAAAGAAAAAGTGGAGGGACGGTGATAAAGAACACAAAATAAAAGGGAGAAAAGGAGCGTTGAAAGAACGGAGAAAGAGTAAACAGCGACAATTGGAGATAAGAGGAAGGCGAAAAAAAACGAGACGGAGAGAAAGAATCAGAGAAAGCGGAGGGAAGAGAAAGAGATTGCGAGGAGGGGGGGGGCGCGAGAGGAAGTTTGCGAAAGGGGAGAAACGTAGAAATTAAGAGGAGACAGTTCCCTGAGGAGGCGTCGGAGATGCGAGAGGCGATAAAGGGTAGGAGGAAGGATTATTAAGCCATACAACAATCCACCCGCTTCTCTCGGATTGCCTCCCCTCTTTCTCGTCCCTCCCCTCCTTCCCAACATCCTCCCCCCCTCCACCCCCACCCCTCCCCTCACCTCGACAACGTTTCATTCCCTCCCACGAAAAGATATTCCACCAAAACTCCATCTCCTTCCCGCCCGTACTCATTTCGTCTCTCACATCCTCCCTACTAAATTCCTTCTTTCTGACTCCACGAATTTGTTTCAGACCTCTCTTTCTCTCTCTCTCCTTTTCCTCTCTCTCTCTCCCACCTTGCTATTACTTTCTCTCCTCCCTCCTCAAACTCCGCTTTCCCTCTCATATCTTCCTTTTCTCCCTATCTCCCGCATTCCTTCCGCACACACACGGCCAAGCTCGTTCAAATTTTTTTCCCTACTTTTTCGCTCGTACAACGTCTCTCTTAACATTTCTCCGCCTCTCCCTCTCTCTCATTCTTTGTGCCTCTGATCCCTGTAATTTCGCGTCTTTTAAATTCTCTGCTTGTTATCCTCCGAGTTACCCCAACTCTTACGCCTCGGTATTTTTCCCTTATTCACAAGCATTTATTTTTCTCTTCTCTCCGTATTTGATCACTTTTTCTCGTCAAATTTCATATTCTGCGTCTTTTTTCTTATTGATCGTCACCTCAAATATCCACTCCATGGACATAAATTACCCCATCCAATTATTCGCAACTCAAGCATAGTATGCTATTTATTCCTTATTGAATTATAGCGCAATTTAAAAAAAACCTAATCTCATCTCGATATACTTAACGATAATCCACTTTCTCTTCGTATATTCCTTTTCATTAATTACGAATAATTCAATAAAAAATTATCGGTAACGTTTTTGCTTGGTTTCTGTTTATTTAATACTATCAAAATTATCAGAATGCAAAAGCATGAGCAACTATTGTGCTTTCACCGTAAAAAAAATTGATGGCTTTGGCTGATTTATATTACGAAGGCTCATATTTAAAACAATATGAGATCGAGATACGAACTTCGCTCTCTAATTCAAAGAAAATTCGAATATCAAAATTAAATTACATATTTCCGGCGATTAAAAATGTGTCATAACTACTACCTACAAGCTATCGAGGAATTTCAGCTTTCTCCTTTAACTTAATATTGCTTAAACGTATCCATCATATGATCACACCGTCTCAATGTAATGTCTTAATAAATGGGGTTTTGTGAAGATAGAGAAGGAGAAAATTTGACCGGGTGAAGTTTAGAAATTTTCTCCTTCACATTTGTGTTCAGCCATATGCACTCACGCACAAAAGTTACATTTCCATTCATACAGTCTTGTTAAATGGGGTTATGTTAAATCTGGTTGTGGAAGTACATACACGTGGTTAAAGTGGCACTGGTAATTTTTAATAGCTCCGCTCCACCCCAGGGTGCGGTGGAGTAAAACATTTTCAAAGTAGCTGTCATCCGTGGTAATCCACTTATCGTTTAATCCAATGACAACTTAGCTTAGTTACAAAAAATAATTCTATTACCGTGGTTGACGTTTATTATGTGGTTTAAATGCGCATACTGTACACTCAACCGTTTTATAGCTATAGCTGTCTTATTTATTAAACGCAAACTATACTGCGAGCTCGCTAATTATATTTCATTAGAGATACCGCTTGCTTTCTGCCCAGTAATCAAATACTAAGCGCAAAGTTTGCTACCTTCCACCAACTTCTGAAATAATTTGCAAATAACACGTTCAATAAACCGATTCCAAACATAATTACATGTATATTTCTGAGAATGGAGAAGAAAAAATTCAGGCCTACGTTATATTTAACTGCCTCAATATAACTCAAAATCACTATTGGCTTTTCACCATCCTTATTTATATCTACAGAAACGTACTTATTTCTCGAATCGTGCAGTTCTCGAATCGTGCAAGGTACCCCTTAACCGCTCGGGAGTTCACTATACCGCCGAGGCAGCACAGAGGGTAGGTGGTAGGATATACGAGCATAGTAGAGTTTTTTTAGATTAGAGAGTAGGTTAGTGAGCAGGTCATATACGGGGAAATTAAAGACTGGCGCTAATTATCATAATAAATTTATTAACTCTGACCGTAGATCAATATGTAGGTCGGCTTTAGGGCACAATAAACCATGCGATAATAATACTATCAGTAATAAAGCCGCTATTGGAAATGAAGGATGCACCCTCCAAATCTCTGAAATAATTCCGAAGCGACACATAAGTGACACTCTAAAAATTTTAACTCTAAATTGCCGGAGTATCAGGAATAAGGCTGCGGAACTTCAGAATTTACTAGAACAAACAGAGGCAGATATAGTAATAGGCACAGAGAGTTGGCTAACCTCGGATATTCACGACCGTGAAATTTTCCCCTTACGATATACTATTCACAGACGAGATAGGACAAATAGGAGCGGTGGAGGGGTGTTTATAGCAGTGAATAATACACTAATAAGTTCTCCGGTCAAGTTTGCTGTAAACAATATTGAAAGCACTTGGTGTACTATAAACAGTGAAGGTTTGGGAAACATTCATGTATGTGCATATTATAGGCCGCCAGCTTCAAACGCAGAAGAAATATACGATCTAGAGGCTCAAATAAATTCACTAATGAAGAAGAATAGTAAAAGCATTATCATAGTAGGAGGAGACTTCAATCTACCCTCGATAAATTGGCAGAGTTGTAGCTTCATACCATCCGGTAGGAATCGCGAGTCATGCGAAGCGCTAATAGACATATTCAATAAACATTCCCTCATCCAGGTAGTCAAAAAACCTACGAGAGCGAACAATATATTAGACTTACTAGCAGTTAACATCCCCGAGCGTGTTTCCGAAGTAACTGTTGAAGAAGGAATCAGTGATCACCAATCAGTTCGAGTACTTTTGGATATAACTGTCGCAAAATATCGCAAGCCTAAGCGGAAAGTGTATATGTATAAAAATGCCAACTTTGAGGATTTCAAAGAGAAACTCATCAAGGATTACGGCGATTTCAGCAAATCGACAAGCACAAAAAACGTTGAGGAAACTTGGAAAGAATTTCTATCAGAAATTAGAATTGGTATTAATACGTATATACCAAGTAAATTTATTAGCGATAATGGGGAACCAAGGTGGTATAATCGGCAGGTTAGATGCGCCCTCAGACACCAAAGAAAGCTTCACTCGAAATTTAAACGCATCAATAACTGTAAGTCACCGGAGGAAGTAATTTCAATTTCACTTAAGTACAGAGATTGTCGGACTAAGACCAAAAAGGTTATGCGCAAAGCACTAACAGACTTCAAGAAAAAGACTCTTAGTGAACATCTAAGTGAAAATCCCAAATGCTTTTGGTCATATGTTAGAGAAGTTCAAGGTCGACGCCCAACCGTAGCCCCGTTAATAAACGACCAAGGAGAGGTAGTTAGCGATAGCACAGATAAAGGAAATTTGTTAAACTTATTTTTTCAGAGCGTATTTACTACCGAAGACGTGAGAGCGAAGGTCGTGACGCCCGAACCAGGCAAGGAAAAAATGAACGATATAGTCATATTAGCGAAAGGGATAGCTCAACAGCTTAAAAATATCAAGTCAAATAAATCTCCGGGTCCAGAAGAGATACCAGCTAGAGTATTCAAAGAGTTAGCACTGGAAATAGCACCTTATCTCGAAATAGTTTTCAATAAGTCACTTAGTCATGGCGTTGTACCTAAGGAATGGAAATTAGCCTTTATAACGCCGTTACACAAAGGTGGGAAAAAAGACGACAGAGAAAATTACAGGCCAATTTCGCTTACCTCCCTATCTTGCAAGGTTCTCGAGCACATTATCGCTAGCTCCGTGATGGACTTCTTAGATAGTCAGAACTTGCTAAGTAAATATCAGCATGGCTTCAGGAAGACGAGATCTTGTGAAACACAGCTTGCTCTGTTCGTTCACGATATACTAAGATCAGGAGACCGTAAGACTCAGTTAGATGCTGTTTTCCTCGACTTCAAGAAGGCTTTCGATAAAGTCCCGCACAGTAAGTTAGTGAAGAAATTAAATGACTGTGGAATAAATCGAAAGATAATCGAGTGGATCAGGGACTTTCTTAACGAGCGTGAACAAATAGTAGTTATAGATGGATTTAAATCAGATTCAGTCAGCGTAGCCTCAGGCGTTCCACAGGGAAGTGTAATCGGCCCCTACTATTCCTTTTATACATAAACGACTTAGATAAGGTTATTAAAAGTAAAATCAAGTTATTCGCGGATGATACAGTAGTTTACAGAGAGATTAACAGTCCTAATGATCAATTATTACTTTCTGACGACTTAAATGCAATTCTCGAGTGGTGTAAAGAGTGGCAGTTAGAATTGAACTTAGGAAAGTGTTCCTTTATGAGATTCTGGGGAAACAAAAACATTGACACGACGAATTACACTGTTGAAGGCGTCCAGCTAAAACTAGCCGATTCCGTCAAATACTTAGGCGTTACTTTAACAAGCAACCTCTCGTGGGATATGCACATACGAAATATATGCGGGAAGGCTAAACAGAAACTAGGATTCATCAAACGCATAGTAGGTAAAAGTGAGGAAAAAGTCAAAGAGACATGTTACTTCTCGTTAGTAAGACCGCTATTAGAGTACGCGTCGAGCATATGGGATCCGTACGTGAAAGGATCAATCTCAGAGTTAGAAAGAGTGCAGCGAAAAGCCGCTAGATTCGTCAAAAATTGTTACGATAGAAACAATAGTGTTACAGCCTTGATACAGGACTTAGGATGGGAATCACTAGCTGAGCGCCGATCACGCTCTAGGTTAAAACTTCTCGAAAGATTTAGAACGCATATATTCTCCAGCGATGTCGAAGAAATAATATGAGCCAACTTATATTGGTAGAACGGACCATCCTCGTAAAATAAGAGAGATAGCCTGTAGGACTGAGAGATATAAAGGCTCGTTTTTCCCTAGAACGATAGCTGAGCAGAACAGAAGTTACGAAAGGAAATCAGCCGACGTAGAATGATACTATACATTATTATGCGCTTTACCTTGGTGCTATTGCACCCCCTGCCACACACCATTGCGGTGGCTTGCAGGGTGAACTATAGATATAGATATAGATAGATATTTCCTCTATTATCTCCACCTTATTAACTTACATATTTTTCTATTTCTCAGATTGTCGTCATATAAATATTTATATTTTCCGCAGTTGGAAAGGTTATTCTTTACATTCATCGCTCATTTTCTTAAATTAACATAACATCAATAAATAATGCTCATTTACATAAAACATGACTTTCAATCCGCCTTCATGGACAATACTAATATGCAGGACATTTGTACATGTTTTAATTTTTTTAATTACGTTAATGATTTTGTATATTTCGTAACGATTTCGTGCAATTAAGGGTGTTGCCAGTATTTTTCAATATAACCCTTTAAAATTTTTCTCCCTGTCAATTTAAATAAAGTTCGTCTTTACTCGCTCTCTTTTTCCTCCGTACTTTTACACACCCTTTTTCTCTACCCACATTTCTTTCTCATCCTCATCCTGGATTTTTCACCTGCATGCTCTCTCTCTCTATCTCTCTTTCGAATACCTTCTCCGACCGCCTCTCTTTCCTCCCTCTTTCGCTCCGTTATGGCGGTTGCTTTAATCCTCTTCTCACTTTCACGCACGCACTGCTGAGTAGAGGTGGCGTTCTGCTAGTTGAGGACCTCCAGCAGCAGCGACGATGCTCCACGGCACAGCTTTCCATCCTATTCCCCTCCTCCCCCCTTCCCCCCCCCTCTCTCTCTTTTGCTTCCGCAATTACATTCGCTCCGTAAACCGCCTGTGATGAACGGTATCCTTGCATGGCTTTCCTCTCTACCTCCCATTCTCTCTCTCTTCTCCTCTCTCCCGACCGACATTTCCCTCCCCTGTTCATTCTCTCTCACACGACCCCCCTAACTCCCACACATCTTCTCTCTTTTCCTCCTCCTCTCCCTCTCTCTCTCTCTCTCTTCGCCAACCCAACCGGCGTTCCCTTTGCTCGCTTATCTCCAATGCTGTGTCCATGCATCAAGATTAACTCCCAAAGGGTTTTCCCACTCCTCCCATTCCCCTACATACCCACGGTACTAAATACATGCGACTGTCTTTTCTCGTGTGAAGAGGAAAAAGTTTTGATGGCCCTTTCTATCCTCCCCTCTTAGTTCCTGTCCCTTCATCCTCTCTCTCTCTTTTATTTCCTTTTCTGTAATCATTCCTTCGGCATTTTCCGCAAGACGTGACTAACTTGATTTCTTTTTGTTTTGCATACTGGGACTAATGAATGATCTCCGGCGCGGACATCATTGTAAATATGAAATTCTGCCTTTATGAATTTTGTTTTTCCTTGAGGCGAATCATTTATCTTAAACCAATTTTTTTACCAAGAACGCCATATTAAGTTTCGTTTTATCATTTTAATAATAATTAAATGAGAAATAATCCTCCCTGTTGCTAAAATTTTATTCGACTAATTTAATCTCTGATGACACCTATAGCTGTCTTAACTTTAGATAAAATTCTTAAGGTTATCCCTTTCTGAATCTGTTGGCATTTGTATTAATTATATCTCCATATATAATGCTTAAAATTGATGAAACGCCTTCCCATTAAATAAAAATATATTTTACAGCTGGGATTAACAATTTTTTGAGTACATATTTAAATTATTATAGGTGTAACAATCCAGGTATTAGTAATCAGATTTTTCCCACATCCATTACGTTAAGATATATTTTGTTATCTAGACTTGTTTGTAAAATTAATAAATATTGCAATACATCACTTTCAGTTTGCAACCTCAAATTGCCGTAATCAGAACATATTAATCTTCTCTTAAATTTCGAGGATAATTGCCCGTATGTATGCGTTTTAAAGCCATGAGCAGTGATTAAAATTTTATCCTGAATGGATCCGAACTGGCCAATATATCCTACCCACATGGTATAGACGTTCTGCTTTCATATATCCATGATATTCGCTGCATTTTTGATTGGCTGATAAATGAAGTAGTCTCGGGAGAAGAATTTTTCTTCATAGATAAAAAATATTTCATTCAAAAATTAAACCATAGAGCGTAAATGCGGAAAGTTGTCCTGGAAATTGAATTGCACAGTCCTAACGATTTGACGACTTTTCTATTTTTAGAACGATTCGGAACGGGTAAAAAACCATTTCAAAAATAAAATTTTATAAGATAGCTACAATAAATCCTAAACTAAACAGGATGTGCAGTTTAAAAATCTAAGACTTAGAAGTCTGATAAAACTGTTGGAGGCATGATGATAAAAAATGAAAACGGTGAAACGCGACTGATTAAGTTGCACACCTGGCTTTTCGATGTCATAGAAAAGTACTCTAGCATCTAAATCTCTCGCAAAAATTAACAAAGTTAACATAAAAGAGTGACAAAATATTTAGCACTTGAAAAGTACAAAACATCATTAATGATAAAACTATTGAAATATCGAGCTCACCTAATAACCGGAAACCAATTGATAAAGACATCTCCATAAGCCTTGTAAAGGTCGGAAGAACCGGATGCGCTCTACTGCTATCCTCAGTGGATACCCAACGAACGTCGAACCTAAAACAGAACCATTTTAATTTATCAGTTTATTTTTTAGAGTGATAATGTATGCTCGTAATCATTCTGACAACCTCCAGTTTGGTCCTTCAAGAATTATATTTAAATTTCGACATCGGTTTAGTCTGCTTAGGGAAATATTCATGAATTCTAGGAAACCTTTCTGCGTTTCGCTCCAATTTTTACTTTATCATATGCGAAGTATACACAGAAGGAATCGTGGTCGTGAAAAAATTTGCATTCGAAATTTTTATGAATATGGACATTTCAGGGGCACCTGAGTCCGAAAAAGTTGTATTTTACAATTCAGTTTGTAATCTGTACGCCCCCTACTGGCTATGGGTTTAAGAGAATCCGAAGAAATTTCGCGTTTATACAAGGTATAATCCGGAATGTACACCTTATTGAAATAAACCTTATCGTGGAGAAATAGATAGTAGTACAGTAAGTTCCCGTTATTCGTCGTTTTGTTAATTCGTCATTTTAAAATAAGTAGGTGATTGGAAATTAAAACTCTTGCTGGTGTATTATTCATAAAATCTAAGTCATTGAAGCAATACAGCAATGCAAGACTGCCTGTAATGCGGCGTTCAAGTCGTAAGGCATGGGTTGCTCAGGATATTTTTCGAGATTAAAAGAATTAAATCGGTGCTACATGTAGCAATATAGATTATCAATTCTAATGCAGCGATATTATATTAAATAGTACAAAAATGTTAATACAGTCAAGTGTTTTTCTAAGCTTAATCTGAGAACACATAAAAATGAGTACTAAAGTTACTTTCCGAAATTTTGTAAGACGTGCATGGATCCTCTTTTCCAAAAGGGGAAAAAGACACAGTGAACTCGACCAAGTTAACTGATACAAAAACCTTTACGTGTCACTCATGGCATTTTTTGCTACAGAACATCACCATTGCGACGAATTGCGTAACTGGCTTAATCCAACGTTATTTTCTTTTTTCTAGGCGAGCGAGATTGCAAATTTTTTCCCCTCCTCTCTGCTCTTCCATCACCCTATCTCCCTCTCCCTGACGCCCTCCGCTCTTAGCCATATCACTTAAAGCCGTTCAGATTCAAACTCTTTCTCTAAAATCCTTTACGTCACTCCCTCCCTTCCTCCAGCACCTCACTCCATCCTCCGCTTCCATTTTCCCTCACTTCCATTTCTCTCTTTCCCTCTCTCCCTCTCCTTCCCTCTTCCAATTGTGGTAGACGACCTTAATCAATTCCGTCTCCCTCTGCTTCCCTCCCTCCTTCCCCTTCACCCCCCTCCTCCTCCACCTTCGGTCCTCAGGTTCAGCGGAATACGGACGTCGGCGTGGCGAAATTAACCTCATCCATTTCCACTCTTTCAGATCTACGGCGCAATCTCTTCTATTTATAACTTCATTTCTATTAGGGTTATACCTTTCGCTTTGTGAAAAGCGGACGTATTAATCTACAACACAATTTTCTCTGGAGATTTTATTTTTTTAGTTTGTTGTTTCGTACAGATAACATGGAGAGGACTTAACCGTGTGGTCGCGCGAGTGATTGTGTGAACCATATTAATGACTGTAAATGACATTGTAAGTGCAGAATACTGCACGGTACAAGTTTACATCTTTTAATCGATGATCATGGCAACCCCTTCGTTTTTTTTTTAAATCGAAGATAGTTTAAATGCCACTGAACCCGGATGTTTTTTATCCGAAATGCTTATTTGATTTTTGTTCAACGGTCATTATCTTAATTAACGATTAGGATTATAACAGTATCGGAAACTTCATAATTAATATTCGATTTAACAAGGTGCTAATTTTTATTCATTTTGATAATAACAGTCTGGCGTCCACAATAATTTCCACTAAAAATCATTGCGTTTTTAAGGCTTGTAATGTAGGCATTATCTCCCATGCGAATTAAGCACGTCGACGATACTCCATTTTGCGTAACGATGCTCATTGCCCCAATTTCTTTTCCTGAATATTCCAAAAAGTTTCCAAACTCGGAGAAGTAGTGAGCATTTCAATTCATTTATGGACATGGTAAATTTAAAATACTCATTTTTCCTCCGATTGTAGTAATTCATGCGTTTTCAATTACGAATACTGTTCCTTCTTTCGCGTTCTCCCCCCTCACTTCTACCCTTCGCTTGAAATTATTCATTTTCATCTTTTACTTTCCACGAAAAAGTCCTTTCTCTCCAATTTTTCCTCTTTCTATATCTCTGTCTGAAATTGGTTTCTTTTTTGACATCCTCGCTTCCTTCCTCCTTCTTTCACACTCTTAACATACAAAACATATAATCCGTAGCGAATTTTTACACTGTTCCTACATCTCTTTTTTTCACCTCTTCTGATTTCCTTACACTTATATGTGTATGTATGCATATATGTATTTAGGTTTATTTACCCACATACATGCATATATATTTACTAGTAGACGGTGCTTGCATTCTGCAATTATTTCAACCTTTATGAATAATTGGGTAAAAACAATCACTAAAAATAAAATTTTAACAAATTCGTGTTATTGCAGTGGTTGTGACGAAAAACCTATAATCGTGGCAATTTTCAAGCATCTAGCTCATCTGGAAGCCTCTGCACTGATTTATGTGATTTTCTTATGGGTCATTAATACGGCAAAATGTGCCTCTAAAAATAAGAATTTTTGCAATTTCGGATATTTTATATCAGTTGTGAAAAAATTATAATCGTGCCAAATTTCATGTCTCTATCTCATCTAGAAGTGCCTTATAATTTTTATCCTCGTCTGGGGCAAAACAGCCCCAAAAATATGAATTCCTATAATATCGGATTTTATCCATCGGTTGTAACCGAAAACCTTTAATTGTGCCAAATTTCAAATCTGTAGCTCGTATGAAACTGACTCATAATTTTTGTCTTCGTATGGGCAATAATGGGGAAAAACAGTCCCCAAAAATGGGGATTATTAAAATATTAGATTTCTTTCTTTGGTCATAGTTTAATATTAATGGCATTTTAATATAAGCCTCTGATTCCCATTAAAAGCTTACCCATGCTAAGCGATTTCCGGCCCTCCTAGCTCCTGCGGAGGGCTTGGAGGTTTTCGACCCCAATTGATCAGATTTCGGCTTTCAATTCTAACCTATAAAGCCTAAGCTACTTAAATGTAATAGTAAAATAATTGCAATAATTACCTCCTTGGTTGAGAGAATGATAGCTGCACGGAACGAATGCGCTTTTGAACACCAGAACGTTTTCCCTTATGTTTGAACTATTATCGTATCCTTGCGCTCTCATGTTCTCAATAGGAAAATTCATTTCATTAAGTTTTTAATCAAAACGTGAGTTCTCACAAGGATTGTCAACTATGATTAAATTTTACATCAATTATATGAGTCATGTGTGTATCATCTTTTGTCGACCTTTAAATGCTTTGATAACGTATGTTTGATCCTAGCTTAAATTTGCAAGAAATATTTGTATACGCATACAACGCATACTTAAATTTCAGATAGGATGAATTGTGTCTATTACAATTTGCAAGTTCTCTTGTAGTTTTTCTAGGTGAATTAAACGATGGCAGGTAAAAATATAGGTATCAGAAGCAATTGTACACTGCGGGGGCGGTTGTTATGACTCCGGAGGTAGAGGGGTGTCTTCGGATTAATTTTTGGCGTTGAATATGAAACGCTCCCATACAGGGAAGCTGGAAATCGACTCAGAATTTTTAAAATGTATTTTTTGTAAATTAAGAATTCTGATTGCAGATTATGGGTAAGCTTTTAATGGGAATCAGAGGCTTATATTATAAATCTGTTAATGTTAAACTACACCTAATGAAGGAAATCTGATATTGATATAAAACTCATTTTTGGGGGTTTTGCCCTATTATTGCCCCATATTAGAACAAAAAAGGCAAGGCAGCTGCATAAGTCCTAGAGACTTGAAATTTGGCATGATTATAGAAATTACATTCGTATATCGTATATTTCGTATCATTCTATAAGCACTCTTCTTACAGAGGAGGATATAGGATATAGGAGGATACTAATGTCTGGCCCAAACTATAATAGTTGGAGAGCTGGAATTTAATACATAGGTGAACCGTGAAAAATAATCGGAGGAATAATTGCAAAATTGCGACAATGTTTAATTTCTTGGCCGGTAAAAATTATAAACTACTATACTAACATTTCATGGTTTACGTATTTCTAAATGCGCTAACAAGCTGAAATTTTTTCTACCTGTAGAATTCGACAAATAATGAAAACGGGAATATAGAAATTTGAAAATTTTTATTCGTTCGGCCGTAATAAATTCTCAAATGTTTAATAAATTGACTAATGTTTATGTACTTTCTTTAGATCCAGGAAGCTGAAAATCTTAACAGGGTTAGGAAATAATGTCCCGGTGGTAAATAACATTGAAAATTTTAGAAATATTTATTGCTGTGGCTGTTAAAAATTAAAAAATT
Organism: Uropetala carovei; assembly: GCA_036926305.1. Lineage (NCBI taxonomy): Eukaryota > Metazoa > Arthropoda > Insecta > Odonata > Petaluridae > Uropetala > Uropetala carovei. The sequence goes on from JAXCHB010000184.1 coordinate 44,467, forward strand.
TTAAACAATGAAATTCATATAAATACACTCTTAGAGGTGCTGCATGGATGAAATTTCACATAAATGTGGGGTATTCGTAACAAATGATAAAATCCTATAAATGTATTATAATTATAAATTTTAGGGGTTGTTTTTACCCCAATCTTTTCGAAACAGAAAAACACGTAATTCGGAACCGAGATGAGAACGTATGCATTGAAAGTAATTTTTCGGCTTTTATTTTTACTTTCAAGTGAGAGAAAATGTTTGCAGAATGCAAGCACACGTTTACTAGTATCGTATATCGTATGTCATCTGTAAGAAGAGTCGATATAGAATGATATCCTCCTCTGTAAGAAGAGTGCTTTTATTAATATTTTTGAATTTTTTACGGCCCAATAAATAAACTTCTTCAAATTTCTATAATCCCGTTTTTGTTACTTGGTAAGATTTACCATTAGAATAAATTTAGGCATTGTAGCACATTTATATATAACTAAACCACGAAACATATACACGTTTATATGTTTATAACATGTGAATGCATTATGCAAGCATTTTTAATTATTAGCATTTTTACGATTTCGAATTATTCCTAATCGATTATGTCCAAAACCATATTACCGTGTCAAATTTCAAGTTTGTATCTCATTAAGAAGTGCCATATAATGTTCACACTCGTATTGGGTAGAAATGGGGCAAAACCGCACCTAAAATTTTGATTTTTGCTATTTTTTATTTTATCTTCGGTTGCAACATTTCCATAATCGTGCTAAATTTCAAGTCTCTGGGTCACATGGAGCTGCCTCACCGTTTTTGTTCTCGAGAAGAGCAATACTGGGGCAAAACAGCCCCAAAAATGGGGATTATATCAGTGTCGGTTTTCCTTCATTAGTCGTAGTTTAACAATAATGGCATTAAAATATAAGCCTCCGATTACCATTAAAAGCCTACCCATATGAAAGGATTAAGCAAGTTGCCTAGGACGCCTATTGTTTGACCAAGAAAAATTACCACTTTTCTGCAATAAAAACTATAAATTTATGTTAATGCTACTCGGATTTTAATTCTCTCTTCAAAAATAAGAAATTAAAATTTATATCCTATCCGACAGTTTCAGTCTCGCGTTCGTATCTTGATGGGAAGTAATTTTAAAATGCAAATATAAAGAACTCTACACCAATTTATATGTTTTTTATTGGCAAAAAATGGGGTAAAAAGGGGCCAAAATAGCCCCTCAAGATAGGAATTTCCACAGTTTGGGATTTTATCCTTCGGTTGTGACCAATAACCTATAATCCTACCAAATTTCAACTTTGTAGCACATCTGGAAGTGCCTCATAATTTTGTATCCTCCTATATATATATATTATACTAGTTAATGTGTGCTTGCATTCTGCAAGCATTAAGAGCGGAAAAATATTTTTTAAACCCAAAAGTTTGGACCTCTTCACCGATTTACTTGTTTTCTTTACTGAAAATTTTTGGGGTAAAAACAAACCCTAAATTTATATTATACAACATGTATAGGTTTTTAGAATTTGTTACTAATACCTCACATTTATGCGAAATTTCATCGACGTAGCACCTCAAGAAGTGCATTTATAAAAATTTATTGTTTAAAATTTTTGAATTTTTAGCAGCCAGAATAAGGAAATTTAGGAAAATTTTCAATGGTAATTGTCACTGGAACATTGTTTCCTAACTTTCTTAATATTTTCAGCTTCCTGGCACTTCTGAAAGTACATAAACATTAGTCAGTTTGTTTAACATTCAAGAGATTATTACGGTCGAACAAATAACAATTTACAAATTTCTGTAATCCCGTTATCATTATATGGCAATTTCTACCAATGGAAAAAATTTCAGCTTCATAGTTCATTTAGAAGTACCTAAACCATGAAAAGTTGGTAAATAGTTTATAATTTTTAACGGCCAAGAAAATACATATTGTTGCAATTTTTCCTCCGATTATTTTTTCGATTCAACTATGTATTAAATTTCAGCTATCCAACTATTGTAGTTTGGGTTGGACATTTGTATCCTCCTATATCCTAAGTAAGACTGTCAATATATAATGAATAGGCATTTTTAAATGTTGGGATTTTTACAATCTCAAATTATTCCCTGTCGATTTTCAAAAAAAATCATATAAGCGTGGCAAATTTCAAGTTTCTGGGTCCTATGCAGCTGCATCGCTTTTTTGTTCTCGAATTGGACAATAATGGGGCAAAACAGCCCCAAAAATGAGGATTATATCAATAACGGATTTCCTTCATTAGGTGTAGTTTAACATTAACAGCATTAAAATATAAGCCTCTGATTCCCATCAAAAGCATACCCATATGAAAGGATAGAGCTTGTTACCAAGGAAGCCTATTGTTAGATCCAGAAAAATTAGCAATTTTTTGTGATAAAAACTATAAATTTACGTTAATTCTACTCGGAAGAGAAGTTCTGTCATCAAAAATAAGAAACTACAATTTATATCCTATCCGACAGTTTAAGTCTCGAGTTCGTATCTTGATGGGAAGTAATTTTAAAATCCAAATATAAAAACCTCTACACCCATTTACATGTTTTCTTATGGGCAAAAAATGGGGAAAAAGGGTGACAAAATGGCCCCTCAAAATTGGAAGTTCGGGAGTTTCGGATTTTTTCCTTTGGTTGTCACCAAAAACCTATAATCCTACCGAATTTCAAGTTTCTACGATGTCTGGAAGTGCCTCATAATTTTGTATCCTCCTATATATATCTATATATCATGTGTAAGAAGCGTCTATATATTATAGATATCTATAATATTTAGACTGTTGTTACACATGATATATATATATATATATACAAGTAAATGTGTGCTTGGATTCTGCAAGCATTTTCTATCACCCTAAATTAAAAATAAAAGCTGAAAAATAATTTTCAAGGCTTAAAGTTGCATCTCTCTCCGAATTATGTGTTTTTCTGTTTTTAAAATATTGGGGTAAAAACAACCCCTAAAATTTATAATTATGAAACATTTATAGATTTTCAGCATTTGTTACGAATACCTCACATTTATGAGAAATTTCATCAATGTAGCACCGCTAATAGTGCATTTATATGAATTTCATTGTTTAAATTTTTTTAATTTTTAACAGCCACAGCAATAAATATTTCTAAAATTTTCAATGTTATTTACCACCGGGACATTATTTCCAAACCCTGTTAAAATTTTCAGCTTCTTGGATCTACAGAATGTACATAAACATTAGTCAATTTTTAAACATTTGAGAATTTATTACGGCCGAACGAATAAAAATTTCCAAATTTCTATTTTCTCTCACCTTAAAGTAAAAATAGAATCCTAAAAATTACTTTCAATGCATAAGTTCGCATCTCGGCTCCGAATTAAGTGTTTTTGCTGTTTCGAAAATATTAGGGTAAAAACAACCTCTAAAATTTATTATTATAACACAGTTATAGATTTTTATCATTTGTTAAGAATACCTCACATTTATGCGAAATTTCATCAATGTAGCACCTCTATAAGGGCAATTATATAAATTTCATTGTTTAAACTTTATTAATTTTTAACAGCCACAGCAATAATATTTTTAAATTTTCAATGTTATTTAACACCGGGACATTATTTCCTGCCTCTGTGAACATTTTCAGCTTCCTGGATCTACAGAAAGTACATAAACATTAGTCAATTTGTTAAAAATTTGAGAATTTATTCCGGCCGAACGAATAAAACCTTTAAAATTTCTATATTCCCGTTTTCATCATTTAGCGAATTCTACAGGTACAAAAAATTTCAGCTTGATAGCGCATTTAGAAATACCTAAACCATAAAATGGTAGTAAAATTGTTTATAATTTTTAACGGCCAAAATAATGCACATTGTTGCCATTTTGTAATTTTTCCTCGGATTATTATTTTTTATTCACCAAGGTATTAAATTCCAGCTCTCCAACTGTTATAGTTTGGGCCAGACATTAGTATCCTCCTATATCCTATATATCATTCTATAAGCACTCTTCTTACAGAGGAGGATATACGATATACGATACTAGTGAACGTATGCTTGCATTCTGCAAGCATTTTCCCTAACCTTAAATTAAAAATAAAAGCCTAAAAATTACTTTCAATGCATAAGTACGCATCTCGGCTCCGAATTACGTGTTCTTTGTTTTGAAATTCTTGGGGTAAAAAAAACCTCAAAAATTTATAATATTAAATCATTTATAGGTTTTTATCATTTGTTATGAATACCTCACATTTATTCGAAATTTCACCAATGTAGCACCTCTAGAAGTACATTTATATGAATTTCATTGTTTAAAATTTCTAATTTTTAACAGCCACAGCAATAAATATTTCTAAAATTTTCAATGCTATTTACCACCGGGACATTATTTCCTAACCCTGTTAAAATTTTCAGCTTCTTGGATCTACAGAATGTACATAAACATTAGTCAATTTTTAAACATTTGAGAATTTATTACGGCCGAACGAATAAAAATTTCCAAATTTCTATATTCCCGTTATCATTATTTGGCGAATTCTACAGGTAGGAAAACTTTCAGCTTGATAGCGCATTTAGAAATACCTAAACCATGAAATGTTAGTAAAATAGTTTATAATTTTTACCGGCCAAGAAAATGAACATAGTTGCAATTTTGCAATTATTCCTCTGATTAATTTCCTCGGTTCACCTATGTATTAAATTCCAGCTCTCCAGCTATTGTAGTTTGGGCCAGACATTAGTATACTCCTATATCCTATATATATCCTATATATCTTTCTATAAGCACTCTTCTTACAGAGGAGGATATACGATATATATATGATACAAGTAAATGTGTGGTAGCATTCTGCAAGCATTTTCTCTAACCTTAAAGTAAAAATAAAACCCAAAAATTACTTTCGATGCATAAGTTCGCATCTCGGCTCCGAATTACGTGTTTTCTGTTTCGAAAATATTGAGGTAGAAACAACCTATAATATTTATAATTATAATACATTTATAGGTTTTTATCATTTGTTACGAATACCTCACATTTATGCGGAATTTCATCAATGCAGCACCTCTAAGAGTGCATTTATATGAATTTCATTGTTTAAATTTTTTAAATTTTTAACAGCCACAGCAATAAATATTTCTAAAATTTTCAATGTTATTTCCCACCGGGACATTATTTCCTAACCCTGTTAAAATTTTCAGCTTCCTGGATCTACAGAATGTACATAAACATTAGTCAATATGTTAAACATTTGAGAATTTATTACGGCCGAACGAATATAAATTTTCAAATTTCTATATTCCCGTTTTCATTATTTGTCGAATTCTACAGGTAGAAAAAATTTCAGCTCGATAGCGCATTTGGAAATACCTAAACCACGAAATGTTAGTAAAATAGTTTATAATTTTTACCGGCCAAGAAAATGAACATAGTTGCAATTTTGCAATTATTCCTCCGATTAATTTCTTCGGTTCACCTATGTATTAAATTTCAGCTCTCCAGCTATTGTAGTTTGGGCCAGACATTAGTATCCTCCTATATCCTATATATATCGTATATCCTCCTCTGTAAGAAGAGTGCTTATAGAATGATATATAAGATGCTAGTGAACGTGTTCTTGCATTCTGCAAGCATTCTCTCTCACCTGAAAGCAAAAATAAAAGCCGAAATTTACTTTCAATGCATAAGTTCGCATCTCGGCTCCGAATTACGTGTTTTTCTGTTTCGAAAATATTGGAGTATAAACAACCCCTAAAATTTATAATTATGATGCATTTATAGGTTTTTATCATTTGGTACGAATACCTCACATTTATGCCAAATTTCGTCAATGTAGCACCTCTAGAAGCGGATTTAACTGAATTTCGTTGTTTAAATTTTGTTAATTTTTAACAGACACAGCAGTAAATATTTCTAAAATTTTCGATGTTATTTACCACCGGGATATTATTTCCTAACCCTGTTCAAAATTTCAGCTTCCTGGATCTTCAGAAAGTACATAAACATTAGTCAATTTGTTAAACATTTGGGAATTTATTACGGCCGACCGAATAAATATTTTCAAATTTCTATATTCCCGTTTTCATTATTTTGCGAATTCTACAGGTAGAAAACATTTCTGCTTGATAGCGCATTTAGAAATACCTAAACCATGAAATGTTAGTAAAATAGTTTATAATTTTTATCGGCCAAGAAAATAAATATTGTTGCAATTTTGCAATTATTCCTCAGATTAGTTTTTTCGTTTCACCATTTCACATCAATGCAGCACCTCTAAGAGTGCATTTATATGAATTTCATTGTTTAAATTTTTTAATTTTTAACAGCCACAGGAATAAATATTTCTAAAATTTACAATGTTATTTACCACCGGGACATTATTTCCTAACCCTATAAATTATCAGCTTCCTGGATCTACAGAATGTACATAAACATTAGCCAATTTGTTATACATTTGAGAATTTATTACGGCCGAACGAATAAAAATTTTCAAATTTGTATATTCCCGTTTTCATTATTTGGCGAATTCTACAGGTAGAAAAAATTTCAGCTTGATAGCGTATTTAGAAATACCTAAACCATGAAATGTTAGTAAAATAGTTTATAATTTTTGCCGGCCAATAAATTAAACATTGTCGCAATTTTCCAATTATTCTTCCTATTATTTTTCTCGGTTCACCTACGTATTATATTCCAGCTCTCCAGCTATTGTAGTTTGGGCCAGACATTAGTGACGGAGAGCGAGCTGTGACGGGTGTGGGGAAGAAAAAGGAGAGAAGAGGGAGAGTGACAGAGAAAGGGAACGAGAGAGTGAAAAGTTTCCTGTTGCAGAGACGGTAAGAATAAGTCCACAGTTTCTGAAGTGGTTAAGTGTTGTTGATATTTTATGTTATTTTGTTATGGGTACGATATAGCATTTAGTTGGAGCTGTATGTGGCGGTAATCTTTGGGTCGCCACATAATTGGAGTGCACAAAACTATTGTGGTAATAGAGGCAGTATTACCAGTAAACATAAGAAAAGCATGGCTAGGTTACTTTAACTAATAAAAATTTAGAGCCATGGAGACAAACATAAAGGTCTAAACATCCTGTATGCTGCCTCGAACATCATCTTTGTATTCACAAAGGCATAGCTTAAGCTGAAAATGGATATATTTTTCCCAAAGATTACCGCCACATACAGCTCCAACTAAATGCTATATCGTACCCATAACAAAATAACATAAAATATCAACAACACTTAACCACTTCAGAAACTGTGGACTTATTCTTACCGTCTCTGCAACAGGAAACTTTTCACTCTCTCGTTCCCTTTCTCTGTCACTCTCCCTCTTCTCTCCTTTTTCTTCCCCACACCCGTCACAGCTCGCTCTCCGTCTCTCTCCGTGGTCTGCCTCGTTTTCTTGACCGCCCGCTCTCGCCTGACGTCGCCGCTCGAGGGAGGGGGTACGGCGGGTCGTTTAAATGCCTGTCTCCTCGACTTCGTATTGGTTAAATTCGTGATTAAGTGATATACCCCTACGAAAAGGAGGGAATGGGAAATAGGGGTAATATTCGCCCTATATAAAGCGCGTTGCTGTGGTACTAGCCATTCGGCGGGGCCATTCGGCGGAGGCGTTTGGCGTTCTCTTCATCGATGAGAAAGACATCGATAAGAAAGCAGCGATATTCTGCGATTTTTCTGCGTTTTCGTCGCGTTATTTCGACAAGTGCTTTCGTTAAGTGCGGAGTTGTGGGGGAAAATCGCTGCATCCTCCCTCAGAAAATGAAAAAAATAAAGTTTTGAAGGGTGGGGGGAGATTCCCTGGACCATCTTTTCCCCCAATTGTTCACACCCTTTCTCTGTAGCACTTCCCTACTCGCTCTTTATATTAGATCACACACACGAATTCTCTTTAGTATTGTTAATATAATTTATTTACTGTCATTGGAATAATTCAAACATATTGGGAATAATTCACTGGAAATGTTATTTTGTTCTGAAAATCCGAGTCTGCGCCCCTGTTTCCGTGGAAGTTCTTAGGGGAAACAGAAAAACATTCACCACTGATCAACACTGTTCGGGTTTAGTACACTCCTTGAAGGGAGGTTTGGAAAGTGTTCACTAAGCACTGCAGTGAGATGTCTTCTCGGATGGAAATTCAATCAGCCCACTTATGTCTTTACCATAACAGATATTAATTATCATGAAAGGTTCTGGTGTGTGGTTTCAGAATAGCACCAGTGAATTGAGATACAAAACTTATTGCCCACTCCTTGCCTTAGGCTTACAACAAGGGCACATTCAAAGACAATGGATATTATAAGAAAAAAGGAGTTCATGGTAGTTCCAAGTGGGAAGTACCGAAATTTAACAAAAGATTATTTTGAATTTAAAGTATTAAGTAAAGTAAACAGTATTTTATGCTGGGCACTTACCAGCAGTTATTTTCTAAGACAAGGGCTCGAGTCAGTATGACATTAACCATTTTGAGCTTAGTAAGTGGTACAGATAATTGTTATGACATTAATTAATTTTCACAGTAGTACAGATAATTATGATTAGTGAGACAGTTTTAAATTAGTATATTTCCCCTGTTTGAGATGCACAGCCTTTTGACAATAGCATACAGTGTAATAAACATTTTAAGGTACACTATCCCAATTGGGGAGAGTGCACAAAACTATTGTGGTAATAGAGGCAGTATTACCAGTAAACATAAGAAAAGCATGGCTAGGTTACTTTAACCAATAAAAATTTAGAGCCATGGAGACAAACATAAAGGTCTAAACATCCTGTATGCTGCCTCGAACATCATCTTTGTATTCACAAAGGCATAGCTTAAGCTGAAAATGGATATATTTTTCCAGATTCTCATCTGGGTGCTGATTGCAATGATGCAGTATCATTGGGCGATGGGGTCGCTAATTCCCTACGCCGGCACATACAAGTTATAATAACAGAATTATTTATGATATAATTTTAAATGCGATATATTGGCAATTCTCTCCTTAGTGGGTGACAGTTCCAGAACAGCTGTCACAGGAGATAAGAAATTTTTAATCGAAAATGGACCGACCCATTGTGGTGTCAGTTTGGCGGTTTGGTGGTGCGCCTTTGAACTAGTAGGAAACCTTTTATACAAGACCATATCACCAGTTTTAAAGGGATTCCCTGAATGACTTCGATTAAATGCCACTGCTTGTCTAAGTCTTGTCCTTTTTAAATTTCTTAACACCTCTTGCCATAGGGACTGCCTTTCAGATTGTGTTAACGTCTCCGACAGAGCTTGTGGAGGAATTCTCCAGAAATTTGTTAGAGGGTGTGGAAGTTCTCTTCCCATAAACACCCTCGCCGGAGTATATCCTGTACTACTGTGTTTGGCAGAATTGAAGGCAAAAGTTAGGCTGGGCACATACTCATCCCACTTCCTATGGTCGTGTTGAGATAAGATAGTTAGGGCATATTTCAGGTTTCGGTGGACCCGTTCAGCTTGGTTAGGTTGCGGATAATAAGGAGCTGTGAAAATTTGTTTTATACCATATTTAAAACACATATCTGCCAGAAGCGCAGATCTGAACTGGGTTCCATTATCAGAAACCAAGAATTTAGGATAGCCAAATTTAGGAAAGATTTTCTGGAATAACGTGGAAACAACTTGGGAGGCTAACTGAGAGCGTAACGGTTCAATGAAGGTAAATTTGGTGAAACCATCAATGACTGTGAGTGCACAGGTATTTCCATTCCGACTTCTGGGTAATGGACCAACAAAGTCTATATAAACTCTCTCCCAGGGGTAGTTAGGAGTAGTATAACTCATTTCTCCAGGGGGAAGGGTGTTCCTAGGTTTACATGTTTGGCAGTCATGACAGGTTTTTACCATCTGGGCTATTTCTGACTTCATGTTACTCCACCAAAACTCCCTACAGATTCGCTCAGAAGTCTTACTAATGCCCATATGTCCAGCAGTTGGTAAGGAATGGAAATAGGAAAATAGCATGGCCTTGAGGGCAACTGGAACCACCACTCTACCCCTTTTAAGTCTGCTTGTTCCATGATATAATAATCCATTCTTAATGAAATAATTGTGGGATGGGCTTCCCTGTCTGATTTGCTCGATCAGCTGTTTTAGCTGCGGATCTGAATTCTGGTGATCCCTAATGTTTGTGAAGGACAGAGGTATTTGATGTAACAGCATAGAACAATGAGTTGGATTCTCAATTGGTTGGTCGACCGCTCTAGATAGACAGTCTGCTACCCTATTTTTAGAAGCTGGGACATGATGGATTACAAAGCGAAAGGATGACAATTTTAAAACCATTCGTCCAATTTTTCCTAGTTGCTTGGGATGTTTAAACAACCAGGTTATCGCCCCATTGTCTGTGTATAAATGGAATAGTTTTGGCTGTAGATAAGTCCTGAATTTTTCGACCGCCCAACAACAAGCAAGACACTCCAATTCATAAGATGGCTGCTTCTGTTCAAAATTATTTAAGGTTCTACTAGCATAAGCTATAGGCTTTAGCTTCCCATCGAACGTTTGGTGAAGAACCCCCCCAAGTGCCACCTGACTGGCATCCACGAACAAATGGAATTCTTCCTCAAAGTTAGGAAGTTGAAGTACAGGCGGAGACGACAGACATTGTTTCAATGTGACAAAAGAATCTTGCTGCAAACTGGTCCATTTGAAAATGACATCTTTCTTGTGGAGTGCATTCAGAGGGGATGCTATCTCCGCATAATTTGGAATAAATTTGGAATAAAAACCGCACATACCGAGAAAGCGTGACACCTCCTTAACTGACTTAGGAGCAGGGAATGCCGAAAGGGTTTGTGTTCTCTCTGGGTCAGTGGTAAGTTCGCCATGGGAGATTCGATGTCCAAGGAAGGTAATGGATTCGTGGGCCAATTTCATCTTCTCTGGATGGACCGTGAGACCAGCTGCCCTTAGCTTCTCCAATATCAGTTTGACATGACGAAGATGTTCTTGGAGGCTCTTGGAATAAATGCATAAATCATCAATGTATGGATACACACAAGAATATTTTAAATCACCTAGCACCTTGTCAATTAACCTCGAAAAGACCTGAGGAGATGTGGTTAAACCAAATGGAAGACGATTATATTGATACAGCCCAAACGGTGTGACGAAGGCGGTATACTCCTTTGAAGGCGATGTCAAAGGAATTTGATGGAAGGCAGAATTTAAATCAAGAATCGTGAAATATTTGGCAGAGCCCAAATATTGTAGGGCGTGTTCTATCGAAGGCGTAGGAAAATTATCGGCCTTGACCTGCTTATTGAGTTTACGATAGTCGACCACTAGTCTTTCGGAGCCATCTCTCTTGGGGATGAGAAAGGCAGGTGAACACCAGTTTGATAACGAAGGCTGGATAATACCGTCAGCGAGTAACTTATCGACATGAGCCCTCATCATGGCCAATTTTGGCGGTGAACAGTGATATGGAGGGGATCTGACCGGAGTTGAATCGAGCAATTCAATCTCATAACACATCAGGTTGGTTTGGCCTAATTGTGAAGAGATTACGTCGGAATAGCCATCGACGAGACATTTTATTTCGTTTGTTGGACGACTCAGATTATCTTCGCCGCCGAAGGAAACCTTTTCCCTGTTGGAATGGGTGTTGCTTGCAAGTGGAGCATTTTGGCATTGCATATGAACAATTGATGACGGGGGCGAATCGGACGACGCTAACGAAGTGTAGGAATTGAAGTGGAAAGGGAATTTCTTATCTGGACAGTTTTCAAAGGAAAACGCGTCGTGGTAAAGTACGATTCGCGTCCTTTTGATGAAATCCTGACCCAATATCATTGGGACAGGCAAATCGGACAAATAGAATGTATGTCGCCACGATAAGTTTTGAATACGGATTCTCAATGTAACATATCGTGTCAAGATAATCCGAGCTGCAATGATATTCCGACACGTAATGTCACACTGTTGGGTTCGTCCCGTGCGGGGAATTTTACGCCAAGTATTAATGTCAAGCATCGATAAGGAGGAGCCGGTATCTAATAAAGCTGGAATTTTTGCGGAATGAACATCGCAATTTACAAAAGGCATCTCAAGTTGGTCATTTATATTGGAAAACGAAATAGCTGGCCGGTTTCTCGCGGATCTCGCGGAGCGATTTTCACTAGCTCTTCGCCGACAGTCGCGGAAAGAATGTCCACGATTATTACAAAAGGAACAAATTGTTACGTGGGGGAATGCAACCGACTGTGAATTGGGAGAAGGAAACGAGTTTGCTAAGTTTAACGGCGCCTCAGCCGCCGAATATTCGAGGCGGTTCATGAGTCCCTTAGCTGCATTACTCATCAACTCCTCCAGCTGACCGAGCGTCTGGGGGCGAGTAGCGAAGGTCAACGTCGACTGCGACATAGGATTGAGCCCCTCCAAAACCAATTCTATCAATTCTTCCTCAGAATACTTTTTTCCGAGTGCTTTAGCGGCAACTTGGACGGAATAATAAAAGTCGCGAGGGGACTCGTGCGGCATCTGAAATCGTTTGATTTTGGTTGTCAGAAGTCGTTCGTATTCCCTTTTTGAGACGAAAGTATCCCATACTTTAGTTATTATATTATCCCATGGAAGTCTCTGGTTAACGACCGCGAGCCAGAATTGGCGACAATTAGCCGGAAGTTTAGACAGCAACAGAGTAAACAAATAATGTTCTGGGATCAAAGACAAAGACAAAACATCGCATACCGCTGATATGAATTTAAACCAATTCTCCGACGTGGGTTCATGGAAAGGGGAAATTTCAAGCAACAGCTGATTAGCGACTTTTACACAATCCGAGAAATGAGGCTTCATTTCACCCCCGTTCGACGGGGTCTTTTCTGCGGGTTCAGGAAGCCGCCCCTTTTACCGCGTTCTTTAGACATATTTAATACGAAATAACAGGATATTAAACAAACAGGGATCTCGAAAGGAGATGGAATGACTGAGATGACAAAGCGGAATGATTCACAATATAATCAAATACCAGGAGAACTATACCACCAAAAACCAAAAATACCCTTAAACAAACTAAAACTATTCCACAAATTGCAGATCGCAAAATAAACCGAACATATAGCACCCTTATAGTTAGAGTTACAGAATACCATCTCTCCGGTGCCTCCAATTATGTGGCGACCCAAAGATTACCGCCACATACAGCTCCAACTAAATGCTATATCGTACCCATAACAAAATAACATAAAATATCAACAACACTTAACCACTTCAGAAACTGTGGACTTATTCTTACCGTCTCTGCAACAGGAAACTTTTCACTCTCTCGTTCCCTTTCTCTGTCACTCTCCCTCTTCTCTCCTTTTTCTTCCCCACACCCGTCACAGCTCGCTCTCCGTCTCTCTCCGTGGTCTGCCTCGTTTTCTTGACTGCCCGCTCTCGCCTGACGTCGCCGCTCGAGGGAGGGGGTACGGCGGGTCGTTTAAATGCCCGTCTCCTCGACTTCGTATTGGTTAAATTCGTGATTAAGTGATATACCCCTACGAAAAGGAGGGAATGGGAAATAGGGGTAATATTCGCCCTATATAAAGCGCGTTGCTGTGGTACTAGCCATTCGGCGGAGGCGTTTGGCGTTCTCTTCATCGATGAGAAAGACATCGAGTGCTTTCGTTAAGTGCGGAGTTGTGGGGGAAAATCGCTGCATCCTATATCCTATATATATCCTATATATCATTCTATAAGCACTCTTCTTACAGAGGAGGATATACGATACAAGTGAATGTGTTCTTGCATTCTGCAAGAATTTTCTCTCATTTAATAAAAAAGACTAAAAGCCGACAAAAAATTCTAAATGCAAAAGAGCCCTGCACCTATTTCAATGCTTTCCTTTTGGGAAATAATCTCAAATTTGAGGCCAACTGGAATCGAACCGGTGACACCTACGCAGGAGCTGTCAAATACTATGGAGACATACTCATGACATCTACAAACCCTGAAAATATCATTTATTTATTCCTCTTTGTTTCGTCTATATGAAGGAATTCATTTTTTTCCATGCTTTCTTATGGGAGATATACTGGGTCATCCGAGGTCGAACCCTGGACACTTGCGGTTAAAGTGATAACGGTTCCCAAAGATCTCCTGGGTATCTAACAACCCTCCAGGTTTGAATTCTCTACCTTGTCGGAAAGTGCCATAAATTAATTTTCAAATATGTTGCAATGCTTTTCTTATGGGAAAAAATGGAAATTTAGGAATTTCTGGAGTCGAACCCATGACACCTAGGTATGAGATCTCAATTTTTCTGGCGGTTTCTCCATGCCATCTACAATTACTGAAAATTGCAGCTCTCCATCTATTGTAGTTTGGGCCAGACTTAGTATCCTCCTATATATATATATCCTCTGTAAGAAGAGTCGATATAGAATGACAAGTAAATGTGTGCTTGCTTTCTGCAAGCATTTTCTCTCACCCTAAAGTAAAAGAAAAGCCTAAAAATTACTTTCCATGCATAAGTTCGCATCTCGGCTCCGAATTACGTGTTCTTCTCTTTCGAAAATATTGGGGTAAAAACAACCCTTAAAATTTATAATTATAACACATTTATAGGTCTTTATCATTTGTTACGAATACCTTACATTTATGCGAAATTTCATCACAGTAGCACCTCTAGAAGTGCATTTATATGAAATTCATTGTTTAAATTTTATTAATTTTTAACAGCCACAGCAGTAAATATTTCTAAAATTTTCGATGTTATTTACCACCGGGATATTATTTCCTAACCCTGTTCAAAATTTCAGCTTCCTGGATCTACAGAAAGTACATAAACATTAGTCAATTTGTTAAACATTTGAGAATTTATTACGGCCGAACTAAAAAAATTTTCAAATTTCTATATTCCCGTTTTCATTATTTGGCAAATTCTACAGGTAGAAAAAATTTCAGCTTGATAGCCCATTTAGAAATACCTAAACCATGAAATGTTAGTAAAATGGTTTATAATTTTTACCGGCGAAGAAATTAAACATTGTCGCAATTTTCCAATTATTCCTCCGATTATTTTTCTCGGTTCACCTATGTATTAAATTCCAGCTCTCAAGCTATTGTAGTTTGGGCCAGACATTAGTATCCTCCTATATCCTATATCCTCCTCTGTAAGAAGAGTGCTTATAGAATGATACGATATACGATATGATAGGATACTAATGAAGGTGTGCTTGCATTCTGCAAGCATTTTCTCTCACCCTAAAGTAAAGAGTATGAGCCGACTAATAATTTTTAAATGCAACAGTTTGCAGCTTCTTGCCTGTTTACGTGTTTTTATGTTTTGAAAATATTGGGGTAAAAACAACCTCTAAAATTTATAATTATAAAACATTTATAGGTTTTTATCATTTGTTACGAATACCTCACATTTATGCGAAATTTCATCAATGTAGCACCTCAAGAAGTGCATTTATATGAATTTCATTGTTTAAATTTTATTAATTTTTAACAGCCACAGCAATAAATATCTCTAAAATCTTCAATGTTATTTCCCACCGGGACATTATTTCCTAACCCTGTTAAAATTTTCAGCTTCCTGGATCTACAGAAAGTACATAAACATTAGTCAATTTATTAAACATTTGAGAAACAAAGAGGGCGGAAAATGGAGCAGGCCTGAAAAAAGCACGAAACTTGCCCTGCAGGCTACTGGTTTTCAAATACATGGAGTAGCAAAAAATAAAAATCAGCCTGAAGAACATAGAGGACGTAAAAGGGGAAGATGCACTTACTGCCCAAGAAACAAGGACACAAAAACTGATAATTATTGTGAGAATTGTAATAATTGGTGCTGCAAATTGCATTACCAAAAATCTATTAAAATCACATGCTGTGACTGTAATAAAGATTAGTTTAAATATTACATAAGGACATCTTTGTAATTTTTTCAAAGAATTTTCAGAGGAGTTTCAGTTAAAAATGAATTGCTAAAAAAAGAAATGATAATGTGAATAAAAAAGAAAAAATACGTTAAACTTATTGTTATTATTACTGAAAATTACCCTAAAGTTGACTAAAATCTCCAACCCATCTCACAAACAGAAATAAAGTATTTTTTTTAAGGGGTACAAAATGTACACCTGTTGGTAGAAAACGGGTGACAAAAAGTTCGGTAATGCGAGGGTTAAAAAGGTCGTTATTGGTAATCTTCAAGAGGACCAAAGTTGTAGAGAATAATATTTCTTCCAGGTTTTGTTTGAAACAAATTTTCGTAGAAC
The DNA here is from genome assembly GCA_036926305.1 of Uropetala carovei. NCBI lineage: Eukaryota > Metazoa > Arthropoda > Insecta > Odonata > Petaluridae > Uropetala > Uropetala carovei. The sequence continues at coordinate 60,680 of JAXCHB010000184.1, forward strand.
CATCCATTTCGGAGATATTCAACTTTTTTCTTAATTTCCAGTATACAGCACCACCACCATGTAGCGGTGAATTCTGTAAACATATTCAAAATATAATTAATGGCAATAAGGATGACTGTATTCTTTTACGATACGAAATAATAATTTTGCCTTATAATGCTATTCATAATAATTTAAATATCTATACCCCAAGTATGGAGAAAGTCATGTGTTGGCCACATCAGATTTTTTACTTTCATAATCATAAACACTATCTCGTTTCAAGTCAAATACCGACTGGGATTTCCTTCTCCATTCCTCTAGCAAAGTAAGCATATGTAGTCACTTTCTAGAAGCAAAAAATTCACAATCCACACCTTTGAGAGCTGTATGATGGATGGATATGAAGAGTCAGAAGACGATCTTCAAAATCAATCTTCCACGTAGTAGTAACTTCATCAAACCTCCTTTGCCGTTATGACATGCAGCCGTCTAATTGTTTTGAATGTAAAATAGTCCTGTTTTTACATTAAAATTCAGCCTCTTAAACCGCGGATATAATTACTTGTAATCGACAAAGTGACCATATAAACCATTATTTTGCATGTGTTAAATATTGTACCAGAATAACAGCACCAATGGGTTGCCTCAGATTAGGATGTGTTTAAGAGCTACACAATGCATTGAGTGTTAACATGATAGGTTTAGTGACTATATTTTTCTTGAATACTTATTATATATGTTATTCTGCAAATTTTTCCCTGAAACTTATAATGTGCAATTTAATTTATGTATTGTGTATGGTGTGGTTAAACTTGTTCCTGACTGACAGGAATGGCAAATACATTTTTATTTGTGGAAAGTTATATTTTAGATATACTGTTCATGTGATCTATTTAGTATCACATTCAATCTTATTTTTGAATATTTTTTGTAATTGGGTTCATATACCCGTATGAAAGAAATAAATAAATAAATATGGTCATCAAAGATACCTGCATAAAAGATAACCAAGTTTCCAAATTGATGATTTTGTGAACCTTTCAGCAAGTGTGGACTGTTAGCAGCATTGTAAAATTTATTCATTCAACCAAAAAAGTCAAAGAGGACATAAGTCTACAAAAACGGGCGTCCACAAGCATGAAAGATTGTTTTGAGAATGATCCAGTGACTAAATGTCATAGCCATCATTGGAAAGCTCTCAAATCACCAGGAGAAAAAATACAGAAACAGCAAAAATGAATGAACGTTGTTTTGATGTTGAAGGTACTGTACGCTGAATTTGTCCCATGGGGTCAAAACAGGGTTGGACTGGCCCGGCGGGACACCGGGACATTTCCTGGTGGGTCGGTGCAAAATGGGGCCGGGTCCATCGGCTGACAAAACCATAATTTTATCATTTTAGTATCCGTGAATTGAGATATGGAAGAACAAATTATTATTTCTGTCTTTAACTAAATTTCCCGCAGGTTCCCTTTCCAATTCTTTACCATATCTCCTTCCTCTCTCCCCTTTCCTCATCACTTCTCTCTCTCTCTACCTGCCCCCCTCCCTCCCCCTTTGTGTACTCGTCTTCAAGTCCAGGGATGTCCCTGCACGCCCCAACTCCATATTGAGTAAACAAAGGAGGTTGGTCGAGATTGAAGTAGCCTTTCTCGAATAGCGTGCGACAGAATAAACAAGTCTAAGAAGTACGGGATAACAGTAATCCCTTTCTCACAGCCAGAAATTCACTGGTATTGGCTGGCTGAATTTTCCCTCTTCTTATCCTCACCCCCCCCCCCCCCCCCCCCCCCCCCCCCCGCCATTATTCTACTAATTTCTAGATACGCCCCTAATTTGCTTGCTGTCAGCTCTCGAAAAAGGTGACGATGACATCAATTATTTTCTCACACTATCTTGTCTTATTAATTCATCGTTCACTCAGTTCAACTTACTCGGAGGTGGTAGTTCAATTCAGTAGTTGATAATTTCATTCTGGTGTTCGGGAATAAAATATTATGGTGCGTAACTTCTTACTGCACTTATTGTTATAACAAATATCAACATCACACACACTAATGTTTTTCAATTTTAAAAGTTCCCTTTCATAATTTTCTTCCTCTTCAACCAAGAAAGTATAAAATGTCGCAGCCGTTGTATTGCTGAAGGGGCTCACCTTCTATTACACGCTTCAGGTAGTGAACATGTGGCTACTTCCCTGTACGTCATTGTTAATCTTGACATGTTATCTGACTCAACGTGTCACAGTATATATTTTACAATTATTAATAAATATGTATCAATTTTAGGGTTTGGTTAGATATTTCCTGTGACTAAAATTCCGTGAGAAAAGTTTGAGATTTTAATCCGTGACATTTCCGCATTTAATTTAGGCTTTCGCTGAAGGCAAATTTTTTCATTTATAGGAGATCCTGCTAATGCTACTCCGAAGCATCCATGCCCGAAGCGGGATTCGAACCCGCGACCTTTGGGTTTGAAGGCAGGCCTACCAGTCTAACCTGGCCGGCTTCAAAATATTGAGTATAATTTATACAGTTCTGCTTATAACAATCTTTATGAAGCATATAAAATTATACTTACATTATCTGTCACAAAAGTTTATTGTGAGAGAAGTTTCAACATTTTAAGTTATATTAAAAATAAATGACGAAATAGATCAGGAGATGAAAATGTCGGCGAACAAAGATATTCTGCTCAAACTTGAAAATGACCTGATAAAAAAAAAATAGTAAGGAATTTAACGACAAATTATCAATTTAATCAAGTATTTGTTGTTACTATATTCACAATATTGTACATATTCAAAAGTACATATATTCTGGAAAATCTGATTAAATAATATGCAAATTTTATTTATTTCTTGCAATTGTGTAAAAAAGTTTACATTTTTATTACAAAAATAATTCAAGTTCTATTACGAATTAATAATGACTACAGAATGTTCACTGTATTCTTTTATTATATCTACCTGTATGTTGTACTTGAATGACATAAGAAATACAGTTAGTTTTTATTCCTTTCATACATATCTTATTCATTACAAAATTTTTATGGCCAATATTGCACAAATTGGAGGAAGGTGGGGCAGCTGATCTCAATTTCCCGGTATGAATTTGCTTCCCAGTTCAACCCTGGGTCAAAAATTAAACCAGATTTGACATTATGAAAAACAGTTAGTAGGAAGAGGTCATAATAATTTGTTAGTACAGGTGACTCCTGAGACTCGACAGTTCGAGATTCAACAAATTCGAGATTTCGCGCAGCCGATCGAATTGGGAGCTACTTTACCCGAAGTAATTTTTGTCCCGAGCAACCACGCGGGGTTTAGTTTCAGTGTAGACATAGTTATTTCTGCTCTAATTGTTTGAATTTGCACTGATTTCACTCTTTTTTCTGTTAATCTTTTACTTAAATTTATTTTATTGATTTATTTATAAATTTATCACTTGACATGACATCTAAGGGGAAATGTAATAGTGATAATGCAAGTGAATCAAATAAGAGTGTCGTTCAACTATTAGCACTTATGTGAAACGAGAAAATTCTAGAACGTGATAAATTCACATAATTTGATGGCTGGTTTGACAGATTTAAGAGAAGGGCAGGTTTGCATAACCTTAAATTGACTGGTGAGGCTGCAGGTTATTTTGTGCTTTTTAATAACTTTTATATTAATTTTGCTGGAATATACGGGTGTCCCAAAATTCGCACCTAATGGCTACACCACACGATTCCTGGTTAAAAATTGAGACGAAAATGCTCTTGGGTAAAATTTCCGCAGATGCATATTTTTTCAGAAAAATGCAGTTGAACGATGTGACAACACTGTACAAGAAATGTGTTCGCGTCTTTTGTTTCAGTTTCTATAGATAAAGTTTTTCTTGATTTTATTTTTTGATGTACTCATTGTTATCCTGATAGAGGTGATAAGAAAAGTGAATCGAATCATAAATGTAATTTATTATTTTGTATTACAATAAATTACAATAACTGTTCAAAATGTCTCCCATTGGCATTAAGGCATGCTTCTGCACGCCGAATTGTTTTTCCCTGAATACACTCCAACATGTCAGAAATAACTGTCGTAATGCCTGCATGGAGACATGCTACCAGATCCGGAGCGTCCTTTATCTGCTCCGCATTGTAGATCACTGACTTTAGGTGACCCCAAAGAAAGAAATCGAGGAGGTTGAGGTCGGGAGACCTAGCGGGCCATTGAATAGGCCATCGCGACCAATCCAACAGTTTGGATATGTGGCATTCAAGTATGCTTGTACATTCTTCCCACGATGAGCCGGTGCTCCGTCGTGCTGATACCACGTAAGTAGTAGTAGTAGTAATTAGATTTTTAGGTGCGTCGACAGCTAAGATCATTTTGCATCATCAAATTCTGTTAGAGAAAATCAACATACATCACAACATCCATGCCCGAAGCGGGATTCGAACCCGCGACCTTTGGGTTAGAAGGCAGCCACAGTGCCTACCAGTCTAACCCGGCCTGCGATACCACATAATACTGCGTATGTTTAATGGCACATCTTCTAACAATTGTGGAAGGACTTCCTTGACAAACACATGATATGATCATGAACACAATCAGCCAGGAAGGAAATAAGGGCCAATGACCTGGTCGTAATTCGGGCCCACATGTTCACTGCCCAACGCACTTGAAAAGATCTGTTGCGTGTGACGTGAGGATTTTCACGAGCCCAGTGATGTTCATTGTGATAGTTTAATAAGCCTTCTCTCATAAACGTAGCCTCATCACTCCAAAGCACGTTCGCAATGAAGTTCAGCTCCTCCGTGCTTTGTTCTAGAATCCAACCACAAAAGGCCATTCTGTGATGATGGTCCTCTGGTGTCAAATGTTGGACTCTGGTGTAACGGAAAGGGTGGAGATGTTCCCGATGAAGAATCCTGTGTACAGTTGTTTGATTTGATGGGATATACAGCATACTGACGTCATCGGAGTTACACAGACTGCATCCAGCACACGATCGTCAACCTCCCGAGTAACTACGCATCGAATATGCCCCGCATTAGCGTGTGGAGGTGGTGCTAACTGACCCGTCTCACGGAGACGACGGTCCAGAAGTAAAAACACCTTGTAGTCCGGATGTTGCCTTTGCGGGTAATGTGCAGCATACATTTCTGCTGCAGCATATGCCACGCCGTGACACTCCCCATAAATTAAGTACATGTCAGCGTACTCATTCCAACTGTACTCCATGTCCGCACAATTTTAACTGACGTTCATGAAAAAGAAACTCCTCTATTCCCCGTACAGTGTTGCCTCATTGTGCAAATTTAAATGCATTTTTCTGGAAAAATATGCATCTGCGGAAATTTTACCCAAGAGTATTTTCGTCTCAATTTTTATCCAGGAATCGCATGGTGTAGCCGTTAGGTGCAAATTTTGGGACACCCTGTATAGTTGTATGTATAGATAGATGTATGCAGAGATGTGCTACAGACGGCCGGATCCGGCTCCCGCGAGTCGGGATTTGGGAACGAAACCCCTGATTATAACATGCAAGTCGATGGAAAAACAGCATTCGACATTCGGCAATTTGAGATTCAACCACGTTTTCAGGAACGCATCCCTGTCGAATCTCGGGAGTCGCCTGTAACAGAATTTTCAGCAAAATTTAAAAACTATCCACTGGAGCATCAACTACATTCATCCAACTTTGCCTAATGTGATTTTGTTCCTCAAGTTAAAAAATTCTTTGAAATGATGACACACTGAAGCAGCAGAATAATTAAAACATGTTAGTGACTCCAGAGAACATTACAAAGAACGATTTTATGAAATTTTTCTAGGAATGGCAATACTGCTGAGAAAATTGTATCATTTGGCAAGATTATTTTGAAGGGTGCTGCTATGCTAAGATATTTTTATTTCATACATGTAATTTTAAATATCATCAGTCTGTCAACTTCAGGGTAATAGCTTAAAAATTCTTATGTCATCAATATTAATCAACAACAATAAAAAATTTTACAAGAATTTTTGTCAATAATTATAATTACCTCTCTAACGTCACATCTTTGTATTATGTTGGCAATAGCTTATAAATTTATTTTTAAGCAAGATTGGCACAGATTTTACCAGACAAGTAATCATTCTCAATATGCAGTCAATTAGTAACTTAAAGCCACTTAAAATCATTTTTGGACCCAATATGACACATGCAGCAAAATTGATTGAAATACGCAGTAGAAATGTTTCTAATTTTGTGCTAAAACTTGAGATGCATAAGGAAAGTGCTTAGAAGCTAACAACTTACCAATTAGAATCAACAATTTTCAAAAAAGTCACAAGGGTTTATGTAGTAACAGTTCAAGATCCATTGGTGAAGGAATAATATATAGAGACATATGGAAAAATGGCACATTTATTATCTTTCATTTGAATTTTCCATTAAAAGATGAGGGTCATAACCCACTGTTAACTCTCTTCTGTTATAACAATATGTGAAAAAAGAGCAGTGTGGCATTGTAGACATTATGTTATTTCCACAAATTATTAGACTATGGATTTACAGAGTTGTCTTAAGGTATTTCTTTCCTTTCAATGCAGTCCTGCGTGTCATCATGAATCCTTGAACACATTGTTTGTATGCTGCAAGCGGCAAGTAACTCTGAGAAAGAGAGAGAGATGGGGAGGAAATCCATTGAAAGGGACCCAAAGCAAGTCTCTTTTTCTGCCCGGTCAAAGGGGCCATACTGTACTTAGTATTCCCAGTAAGATCAGCTTAATAGAAAATAACTTTATATATATATATATATATATATATATATATATATATATATATATATATATAAACACATTACAGGAAACATATACTATGCCTTGCATCAAGTCATTCATTTTTATTTTTTTTAAGAATAGTTTCCAATAAAATGACCTCTCTTTTTTTATGACTTGAGGGAGACACAGCTTGGATGACAGGCAAGTAACCTACACATTGCATAGCATGCATATTCAATCATCTTTCTCTTCCATTTGCACACGAATTTACCACCTGATGTCAAATCATAATACAATCTCACTCACACCTCAATGACAGAGAGAGGATTAGATGAAAAATTAACAGAACATTAGTACATAAACCATACAATTTTGGTAAACATACTTGATTTTGCATTCACATACTTATGTCAATAATAAACAAAGGAAATGCAAACCATTATTACAGTGAAAATGTAAAGTGTTATATAATTTTCAGAAGTTTGTGAATGTAGCTTCATTGGCTTCACGAATTCAAGAATAAACAACTCCTCACAAGTCTGGCCCATCCATATGTAATGAAATGAATACATCACAATCTAATAACAAATTTGATGAAGTCAAGTTATAAAATATTTTCTTTGATTAAAATTAAGGCTTAATGAAATTAAGCAGAAATAAACAATAAGTAACACTAAGACAGAAAATTATGTGCAATACATAATTACATAAAATCATACAATATATTCAACGTATAATTATATACATAGAGTAAAAAGCAAGATATAATTTAGATGAATTTCAAAGATGTAGGGCTGTTGAAATCAATTAGTAGTAAATGACACAATTATCATTTAAGAATATCATCAAAGCACCGAGTTGTGATCAGCCAACACTTCAAAATCAAGAGCAGGTTAATAACACTTTAAGAGGAATTAAAAATATAAATTATAACAAACCAACAATTAAGACTTAAAACTGTTTCAGTTAAGTACCTCTCACGTGTAAAGTTATTCAAAAATATATGTTTATTACATAAAAATCACTTGATTCATAGACCGAGTTCTCAACTTTATCTTAAATGTCACAATTGCTTTTGTATTAAAATTCCACATATGATATTAAAATTCACCAACGAGGATAAATTTAATGAATAACTGCATCAATGAGAATTAGGCCACAACACCTTTGAGCTTAGTTGATAAGCAGTGGCGTAACTAGGGGTAGAAGGGCATGTGGCAAAATATTATCTTGTGGACCCCCTCCCTCAATGAACGCATAAAGCAAGGGCCACTGGACCCGTGACATTTGGCCACCCATGCTACTCTATTGTTATGCCACTGTTGATAAGATTGATCAAGTAAAACTTGTGAGAAAAGAAATGTGTTGGGTGACAAGCAAAACCATATGATATATTTATGCACATTACCAAAACAAAAACTGATTTAAATTAAAACAGACATGTGATTGGTGTTTAAGGCATAGAAAAAAGTAATTTTATTTTGGATAAATTCATCTATTCATGTGGTTTGCATGAAAATTAAAGGCCGTTCTTGAAATGTGAGGAGTTGACTTCAAGAAACAATCTAAAATTGAATTTACATTGCTAGTCCAAGAGTTCAATACCTGATTATAAGCAACATGCTTATCATAATTCATTATCTTTTTGCTTTAAGCAAAATAAAAATTAATCATAAGATGAGGTTTCAAAATTTGATGTAATCAACCTATGACATAGTTAAATCAAATATGAAACAGCGAATGATTCGAAGGATAGCCAAAAGGCCAAAAAAAAAAAACCACAAGTGAAGAGTAATAAGAATTTACAGGGCAATTAATAAGTAGAGAAGATTCTCTAAAATAAAAGTATCCTACACAAGAACAGTCAATATCTACACAAAACATATTTATCTAGAGTATAAAATAAAATTAAGCTACCATGATAAAAACATTTTGATGGCTAAAACAAAAGCAAAATAAAGGCCAAATTAAATGATATCCAATATAAGGACTATCAGCCAAATTTATCTTTATACATAAAATGGTATATTTTATATATATATATATATATATATATATATATATATATATATATATATATATATATATATATATATATATATATTTATTTATTTATTTATTTATTTATATATATAATAAAATAAAGTTATTAGCCTGAGGTGAAAGCAGCTCTTCTGACTACTTGACAGGGCCAATCCAATCTCTATACCTCACCAACAAATTATTTTCATTATTTTAAGGGGAAAATAAACTGCTAACAACAAGCTGCAAGTTCCATCACATTAAATAACCAATATCCCTATTTCCATCTCAATGATGACCTAAACTTATCAAAAGACAGCTGTTTCAAAAATATATAAAAGATGTATAAATTGAAAAATGGATTTACGCCTCAAATTACAGACATAAACTAGATATGTTTTGAACACAATGAATCATTGGCACAATTTTAAATAAAAATTTTCAAAAACATAGCTGCCTCGCAAGACTTACTGCTTTCAAGATTCACAAATTACTCTGACCACTGAATTTGAAATCTTAGCTTTCCTTATGTTTTGGGATTGGTCAACTAAAAAATTTCAAAATATAAGCAACAACCAAAATAGTGGTCATGGTTCAGGCGCTCTCGGAAAAACTTAAGTGCTTAGAAAAGAAGAAAGAAGCATGCAGAGCTTGCATTTCAGAGTCAGAAGTCCTTAATGGAGCTCTCAACTCAACACCTTCATGCAAACCTGTATCTGCCAATGTCTAGTGAATCACTCCAACATTTCGCATATTGCCTAAATTGTTGTCATTCACACACCTCAGGCCAATGGGTAAAGCCACAATATAATAAATAATGCTCTTTCCCATTTAAATTTCAACCAAAATAAGTACTCAAGGCAAAGGGAATGCATCGTGCCCTAAAAAAGCTTAAGTTTCAGGATCGGTTTATCCAAAAATGTAATCATGACAGGTGTGCAACGAGAAGACCATCGAAGAGGTTTCTTTCACAAGCTGCCTGTGTGAAATGACAACGTCTTCCACTTGCATGCCAAAGTATTTCTCAACCCAAAATGGATATAGACTGCACGGATAGAGGGAACTCTTCTTTGAGCGAGATGTCCTCCTCTTCTTGTTAAAGGCAGTCGCTCTCTGCCCTTGCTGGAGGAAAATAGCCAGACACACACATGCACGCACAGATGTATTCCTACATTCACACAAGCACAGTTATGCAAGAGAGATCCTTCTTCTACTTCCCTTATTCCATCTTTCCTATGCTTCCCTCTCTCTCCTTTTCAAGTCAAAACCAATAATAGAGAACTCTCTCCTGACATGTACCTCAGCACATAAACGGACTCACTACAGCATCATAACAAAAATCCTCTTCTCACACATAATTTCACTGGGGAAATATGAGGTCCTTTCCAGTTTAGTCGGGGAAAGGATCAGAGGCTGAGAAAAGGCAAGAAAGAGTCTAGCACACTCGAAATGAGAAGACGGCCTCTCTTTGGCCCGGTACTCTCCCATTTTGGCATGGCAACCTCATGCTCTAAGAAGGCAGGCATATGTGGCACTGAGCAGGCCACCCGGGATTCACAGAGAGGTAGGCACACTAGTTGCACTGGTGAGCAGTTAGCAGCTATCGGGTTCTTCTCATCTCTGATGTTTCTTCCCTTATGCCCACTTGCTCCTCACCTAGCCAAATCCTGCTGCTACTGAGCCGGAGATTGGCTGTGAGACATAGGAGGTTGAGGTCCCTACAAAGTTAATGAGACAAACAAGACATTAAAATATTTATTTGCACATTTATATGCCTTAAAGATGTCTTGAAAATAGGAGGATTGTTCAAAAAGTAACTCTATAAGGTTAATTACCTGTGCATTAAGCACAGTACACTAATTTTGTTGGTAGTACAATATTTGGATCTTGTTTGTTATCCGCCCCATTTATAAAAGCAAAAATATCAACAAATAATAAGCTATTTTAATGATAAGACATTTTAATTAAAAAATGAACAAACTGAACACTTGTTAACAACAATATAAAAGTTTCAAATAACAATAATCTCATGAATGTTTCCGCAGCCAGAATTCAGCAATGTCTGCCAAAATGGTCTGAATGGATCCCGGAGCTTACTCTGCCACATACGAGTCTATGAAGTCTCGTTAAGTCCCAAAACGGATCTTGTTATCCAGCTTCATCAGGCACCATGTATTCTCTTTGTTTCAATGTGGGCCTGCATCTCAGGGTCGATGAAGTTGTATCTGTGATTGACTGTATGATGCTGATATCTTCCTGTATCAATTTCATTGTAGGCACGCCAGCAGTCAGATATGATCCTCGTTCCAGGTCATATTCTAGAATATATGATTGGCATTAATGTTTTGGCACGTGCTCCAAGATGCATTCCTTGGTTTCTCGGCTTATGCCTCCAAAGATCCATTGCTGAGGAAGGATTCTTCCAGCATGGTTTTTTCGTAGGGAGAAGAGGCTTTCATCTATCTATCTCCACTGTCTGTCTGTCCAGGTTTGCCAATCATTGCTCTATCATCTTTCCCCATCTTGTGGATGCACACTATCCGTAGGTAATTATTGAAGTCTACCACGGCATTCTTCCCAATCTCCGATTCATGCTGGCAAAATGAAATGGATGTCATTTTAAAAGACCAACAGTAAATAAAGTACATGATCTTGTGCAGAGGCAGTCGACTTCCTTCAAACCAAATTCCAGAGCGCACTTGAATATATTGCTCACATCCCTTTCTTCGACAGGTCCATTGCATTTTCTTCAAACTAAATTTCATCGCATAACCCCTTTTTCAAATTCACATGGATGGAAGAATTGCATGCTTTTTAAAAAGGCAACGGCGGCTTCTTCATCAAGAATTGTATGAACTAGTTTTATGAGACTGTATTCTGAATTCATAATATGAGGGTATAAATCTTATTACAAATATAAGGAATACGAGAACATTTCACAAATAATATACTAATGTAAATAATGACCACAACAATATAAATTTAGTTTATTATTTGTTGATATTTTTGATTTTATAAACGGGGCAGATAACAAACAAGATCCCAATATTTTGTTAGGCATGTGTGGCAACGTCATAAAGTGGATCAGCTGTAACTCTTTGTGCCTTATGTACCCTTAATTAAAAATGGCTGCTATCCTAGACATATACTCCCCCAGACAAAGTGCATATTGTGACTTGATTTTTAAACATGACTTCATTGCCAAATTGTTGAAGTTTATGGAGAGAATACTACATGTCCACAAAGAGGTGCACAAAGTTTTGGTAAGGAAAGCAGAGCTTTAGTGATGGTTTGTGCAAAGTGAAAGGGTTTCCAAAAAAGTTACGACAAATGCTTGAATCTGTTAGAAGGTTACGTAGAAAAGTAGTAATAACTTGTTGTTTAAATGATTATAATAATTACTTGCCTTGTAATATAATCAGTTTCTTAAAAACACATTGTAAACTTACTTTTTGAATAAAAACCAAAGATTCAAAACCTATTTTTTGCTACCAGAGTTGTCTGATGAATTTAAGTAGACACACAGGGTCAGTTTGACCCCCAAGGAATGCTTTCAGTTGTTAGCAAAACAATTGAGTTCCCAATCCTGAATAATCTCACAGTACCTTTACCATAAACTCATTAAAGCCCAAATTATTTTTTGTTTTTTAACAAAAACTTTATATTTGAACTCTATTGATCACATATACCAAGTTTTATAATTTTACAACTATTTGTTCATACTTGTTTTCATAGCAACTTAAGTTGCCAATGGGCACATGCAACATCTTTTTCTGATTAATTTTTTATTCCTAATGCATATGATAACTTGATCTAAATATATTACAGTGAAACCTTGGTTCTGCACTCTCAGATTTTGTTTTTTCTGATTTTGCTCACTTTTTGTCTGGTCCTGGCCAAATGCTCATAAGAACAATGTAAAATTTTATCCGATTTTACGTTTCCTTGAATTTACATTTCCCCCGAATCTGCATCTTATTTTTTGAGTCCTGACAATGGAAATTCACCCGATTTTATGATTTCAATTTTCTATTTTGGAAAATGCGAAGAAGCACCGGCAGTGTTCCGCTCGTATTCAAGGTTAAAAATAGGCTTGATTTGATAGTTTTTGTCATAACATTGTTAAATGTTTGCAACCCCACGTGGCAATACATTTATCAGCCAATCGAATAAATGAACACACTTCATGCTCACAGTTATGCTTGCATAGTTGCAGCCATTTCTTTTTATAGGAATTTTATATCAACATGATGCTAGGTGTTGTATATACTGTATTTACTCATTTAACCTGTGAACTCGTGTACCCTGCGCACTCCTATTTTTGGGCCGATTCGGAGGGAAAAAATTAATTTGAGCCAGAATAAGTTTTTTTTAAGTCACCGATTCCCACTCCCTGAAACTTATTACATGGTGAATGCCATTCCTTATGTCGGGAAGGTGCTGATGGAGACCTCAGAGACTGTTCCATCTTAGTACATCCGAGAGTTATCAACACCAATCCAAAGCTCTGATAGAAATATTACGTGTGATAACTGGTTTATGTTCGTCAACATTGCCAAGAAAATGCTGGCAGACCACTCTCTCACGATGGTTGGTACCATTCAAAAAAATAAGAAGGGATCCTCGAATATTTCAAGCAAAGTGGAGAAGTGGGATCATCTTAGTTTACCTTCGATGACGACCTCACACTTGTATCATATACGCCAAAGAAAAACAAAATAGTTCTTCTGCTATTGTCACTGCACTCCAGTGGAATCATGGACCAGGAAACAGGAAAACCCGAAATGATTCTGATGTACAATTCAACGAAAGGAGTCACTGACACCTTCGATCAACTGTGTCACGAGTACACGATGGCGAGGAAGACTCTCCGTTCTTTTGGTTTGGCATGCTTGATCAGGGTGGCATTAATGTCATGGTCCTTTACCCTTTTTGAACAGACAATGAAAAGATGAACCACCAAACTTTCTTGAAGATGCTGGTGCTGTCGCTGATCGAGACATTTCCACGAGACCGAGATGTGGTCCCTAAACTCCGATCAACCTTGTGAATCAATTTACAGGAGATGTTCAACATCAAAGCTCCTGTTCCCAAAAGACCACAACCTCTGCAGAATAAGGTACCATGCGTTTCTGTTCTCGTGCAAAAGATAAGAAGACGAGAGTTCTTTGTGCAGCTTGCAGATGCGCGATGTGTGATGAGCATCGATCACCATTGTGCAATGACTGCTGCAACCATGAATGAGATTCAAAGCATATTTCTGTTTTTTTTTTCAACTCTAGAATGTAGCACTATTTTTGAAAGAAAATAAAAAAGTGCTGAAATATGCTGATTTACTACATTTTCTTGTACCTAAGAAAATCAGAAGTTTCGTACCTCCAAATAATTCTACTTTTTCCATCAAACAAAGCCAAACTATTATTTTTTCACACTACAATATGTCTACTTAAACACTGTAGTAAACATTTTACATGTAATTAAAAAATAAAAAATTGATAAATAAAATGCTACAACCATATGTTTTGCAATTTTTACAAAACATTTTTTTAGAAGAATACATTTTTTATTACTTTAAATTAGAGCTGTCAATAATCGATTTTCGAAAACCGATTCTACTTACCGATTTTCGACCGCCGTTTTAAAAGTCGAAAACCGAAAAACCGAAATCGATTTTTACCGAAAAGTCGAAATCGATTTTTTTACCGAAATGTCGAAATCGATTTTTTTCACCGAAAAGCCGAAATCGATTTTTTTTACCGAAAAGTCGAAATCGATTTTTTTTACTGAAATGTTGAAATAGATTTCTACTGAACTATTGAAGTCGGTCTTCTGGATGTCTACATCGATTTTCTCAAAAAAGCCTACAGTATGTGACCGTGGAACGAAGTGACACCGCATCGTGTCCGTTGTCTATGGTAACCCGATGTGCTACGGATCTGAAATTTGGAATGTAGGTAGAACTCCGGGTGAAACAAGTCCGAAAAATAAAATTCTGAAATTCATACTCCAGAACAGACATATAATGTAATGGTGAAGGCTCACTTATAAATACTGCTCCTACTATTTTATTTTATTAGGAGTAAGATTAAGTAATGATTAAGTTATAATTAAGTAAAATTAAGTAATGTATATGTATGATTGTAGCAGTAAATGTAAATCATCTTCTGTGTTTTTCATCCTATTATGAAAATATTACTGCTGTAATCATAAAATGCAGCTTACGAACAAGGATTACTGTAAAGTGCTTCCTTTTCAAATCCTAAAAGAATTTGCCGTTTCTTATTTCACCGCCAAGATGAAAACGTCACCTGCTGGGAAATGGTAAGGTCCGAAATAGCCTTGAATATCCACGGGTCCATCTGCAATTGTCCGCTTTAATTATCCTTTATTTTTTATTTATAATGGTATTTGTCAGACCAAAGGGCAGTGGGGTATCAGCGTCACACCGCCTTGATTGTTTTTGTGGAATGAGAAAATTAAAGAAAGGAAAATGGAAGAAATGCAAACCTCGATGCATCCTTTGTGTAGAGATTATCCAAAAAACTGACTTCCCCAGTTCAGTAAAAAAAATCGATTTCGACTCCTCGGTAAAAAAAATCGATTTCGACTTTTCGGTAAAAAAATCAATTTCGACTTTTCGGTAAAAATCGATTTCGATTTTTTGGTTTTCGACTTTGACTTACCGACTTTTCGATTTTCGACGGTCGAGTTACCGATTTTCGAAAAAAATTGACAGCCCTACTTTAAATGCACAAAAAGTATAATTTTTTGTATGACCCTCTTCATAAAAGTCTAACAAAAAGATCTAGATCAGTTTCATTTCAAAAAGTTGAAAAGGAGGAGAGATATGAGCCGAAGAATCAGGTGGGGTATGCTGAACCCCAGAGTACCATCTACTAATGGTTCCAGAAGTGTACCGTTCTAGGGTTAACTAGGAAGCATCCTCTTTTAGACAATGACATTATCAAATGCCATCTATCGCATCCATGATGAACTATTACGAGTTTAGTTTCGGACTACGAGTGGGCCGATATATCAACTGTGGCACTTCTCGCCCAAGAAGCAAAAACTGATATATCGGCCCATGCACTAAGAAGGTTAATGAAAACATATGATTTTCACATAGTTTCATTAAATACAGCTTTCAATAAAGTTTTATCCTATTCCTTTTTGCGTTTGCAAAAGAAATGCAAATTTCAATATGTTTACTCGAAAAATACTTTTTAAATTTATTGATCTTTCCATACTGTAGTGCTGTTATTCATTAAGAACACAGAGATAATGTTATTACTCACATTATCAACTAGAAAATAGAGTAAACCAAAGTTACAACCGATTTGTAGCAGATAAAAAGAGAGAAGCCATTTATGTTGTGCAGGGTAGCCTAACCTCTTTTCATTCCCGGTGTGGATGACATCATAAGATGTCATAAATTATTTTTTAACAAAAAGCAGAAAAACTTACTAACATGTATTCCTTTATATCACTGATGCCTAAAATTACACTTTTTCAAAATAAATATTAAAATAATGTACTTGAGCTCGGCAAGACATCATAATTTTTTGTACGCATTGAATGTGTTAAATGAGATAGTGATTAAATACCGTATATACCCGAATATAAGA
Organism: Uropetala carovei; assembly: GCA_036926305.1. Classification (NCBI taxonomy): domain Eukaryota; kingdom Metazoa; phylum Arthropoda; class Insecta; order Odonata; family Petaluridae; genus Uropetala; species Uropetala carovei. The sequence goes on from JAXCHB010000184.1 coordinate 77,063, forward strand.
CGACTCTGATTATAAGACGATCCCCCCCATTTTGAACTCCTAATAAAAGGAAAAAATTTATTATGCACACAATGACAGAGGTTTATTATACCATTGACTAATAAACATTGAACCAATTGAAATAAGCAATTTTGTATTGTTAGTTGGCATATACAGTGTCTTTCCTTCAAGTGTCTATCAACGACTGATTTTAACTTCTTACAGGACCTACTATAAAGGCGACGTCAATGCAAGCATTTATTTAGATTATCAATGGAGAGAAGATAACAATAACGATTTTCTTTCGTCTATTTCAAGGTTTAATTGGCCTTAAATGAATCGGAGGCAACAATGAGAGTCTCCTTGACAACGCCCGGAATGAGTACGAAAAATCCGCAAAATTTCGAAAAAGAAAGCGTATTTCTGAAAACTTCAACCGTGTAACATGTAGACATCGCAAGAATAAGATAGTATAGAGCTTTAGCCATCGAATAAAGTGAAAAAGAAGAAAATCGGTCCATATTTACGTATTTTAATGAATAAAGGAAAAAACCTTGCACTCTGAAAAATCAAAAATCCCGTGTAAACTTATGGGAAAATATAAGTCTCCTGGATTCGAACCCGTGACACTTTAGCAAACGAAAATATTTTTCCAGGGACCTCATAGCCAGTAGAAACAAAACGCCGTTTACCACATTTCTTTTACGACGATCGGTTCTCGAGAAATACGCTGATATAATTACGCGAGACTTCATACTCACGGACGCACACAGCTTCACTACGTGCATAATATATAGGATAAAATTCAAAAGAGTATTTGTATTCCAATACATTTGAATCGATTCATTTTCTACTACTACTTTTAATAATCGATTGTTTTGATTGATTTAAAGAATTGAATATTTCGATTATACTCTCTGCATTTGGTTCCTCTGTCAGTCAAACTATTACGCACCGCGCGATTATAAGATGACTAGCGATTTTTCGGTGATAAAAACTGGGACAAAACCTCGTCTTATATTCAGGTATAAACGGTATCTTTGTAATTCTTAGGCTCTCAAAAGGCTGATCTTTAAGCTTCACTTAGCTTCCGTAGCAAAATTCGAGAACCAAGCTGAAATGAACAGAAGTTGCAAGAACCCTTATTATCTCAATCCTCATGCTTTCCCAAACCTGGGCAAGGTTTTTCTCATGAGAAAGTGATATGCTTCAGAAAAGACCATGTAATACTGATTTCTGTTACTGAACCAATCTTGAAATAACGTTGCACAAAGTTATACTGAATAAGTGATGAGCAAAAAACAAAAACGTGGCGATTTTACCCAGTGATGAGCTGGAGAAAATATAAAGAACCTGCTCTGTAAAAAAAATAAGTTGTAAGGAAATTTGGATAAGGATGGAAGGGGAGGCCTGCATGCCAGGGGCACCAGATCGCTATTACTAACGCCATTCAGCTATATTAAAAAGTGTTCGGCTCGTAATATATTCCATTTCATACACTATCAGTAATTGACTATCAGATAGGGCAAAATGTACTTCAAAGAACAAAAATCAACAAATTTTCATATTTTCTAAAAAATTAACAAACTGCTCATTGCCGTTGTGTTCAAATTTGAGCACGAATCACGTAAATTTAATACAAAATCTGCAGTGTACGGCACCTGCCAGGAAACATATTGAATTGATTCTTTGCCACGAAACATGACAGGCATTTCGTGGGTTGGGTTGGGTTGTCGAAAGGTAAAGGGCATATCTTGTGAAATGTCCACATCCCCTTTTTCTGGGTCCAGTTTAGTTTTAGGGGAAAACAGGCACAGCTCGTTCATAGGCACTGCGGAACTGCAGCACCCCCAGATAAAATAAGATACAAAAAAATTCTTAAAAAATATTTACAATTTTCTAAAGCAGCCTTCTTTGACTTGTGATAACGCACGCATCTAACGGAACTGCGATTCTGTCAATGCTCATGCACAGCGTCTCGCTGTGTCTGTGTGCATACGGTACTAGACACAGGGGCTGTAGTTTCGACAGTGCCCGCTTTCGCATCTTGCCATGGCAGTGGCGCTGTCGTCGCGAGCACACTGGGGAGGGGATCGTGCTTCTGTACTATATCAGCACTGTACTAACCGCAGTGCCTCCTTGCCAGGCGGGTTGCAGTCATGGCTGATGATATGACTGATGTTTCAGAGCACACTCAGATGGTTATTATAATTAGATATTAACTGAATGGTGAAGCTTTTGAATGGTTTTGGGGATTTTTTATGCCAGTTAATCAAACTGTAGATGGCTTATCTAAATGTATCTTTGATCAACTGAGCGTGATATTTAAAAAGAAATCCTCCAAAATTGATTGCACAAACATTCGATGGTGCTAATGTCATGCAAGGTGAAAAAGGTGGCATTCAAATTAAAATAAAACAACATTATGAAAACGCATACTATATTCATTGTTATGCTCACCAGCTAAATTTAATAATGAAAAATGTAGCTTCCTCTGTAAAAAATGCCAGGATATTTTTTCTTTCAGGAATACCCTCTTTTTTTTTCAAATATTTCGAATATTATTATTCAATATATCTTCAATTCTTTGGCCAAAATGGGCCAGATAAGCAGAAAACAAAAAAAAACACTGGCAATATGCAATGCAGTAAGCCAGCCCTACAGATAAAGGACGAGGAAGACCACCAATGCGATGGAGCATCAAGTCAAAAAAGCATAAAAGCATCATCATCATCAAAGTTCATCCTCAAAATTTGAGGGTGTAGCTGACGTTCGAAGAAGAATTCCGATGTCTGCAATTCTGAGATATTTAAATATCTGGAAAGTAATTAACTTCAAGAAATGAAACATTATATGTGTTTGGTTGACTTTTTGAAGTTCTCTTATTATGTAGTGTTAATATGTATATGTTGAGAAAGACAGGCAGAGTATTTCGATGCCTTTCAGAAAAGATGTAGTCATCATGAGCTGCGCAGCACCTCCAAAATATTTTACCACGAGCCACTATGGGTGGAAAAAAGTGCGGGTATTACATGAGTAAATACGGTATTAAACAAAATTTTTTTAGCACTTTATCACTAGCAGAACAGAAGCAATGATTGCATGGAGTTTTCATTTATTCGAAAGAATATAAAATGCCTTTGAAATAATCATTTTTGTATTTGTTATATTTCATTTATATTTTATATGGTAAGTTACATTTTTTTGCATCTTTTTCAGTGCATTGAACTTTTCATGCTTCTTAAAATTATTCAATTATCTCAAAAACTATTATCTTATTGATGGTTATGAATGTACACTAGATAAATAAATACTTGAAGAAAATTTGATACACACATTCTATACTTTTAAAATGACATCTAATTGTTTAACTTCAAAAATAAAATGCCTTCCAACAATTCAGATCTCAAACAACTCATTCTATCAGTTAGAATATATTTCAATGTTGAAAAACATCTTTCGATACTTGCTTGAGTAGCAGGAACTGCAAAGAGAACTTTGGCCTTCTAAAAGAGTTGTGAGTGGATAAATTCCTTAGCCTTCCAATAGGAGAGGATATTTGTTTTTATTGGAAGCCGTTCAACATTGTCAAAGAATTACCACAATAAGTACTGAGTGCATTGCTCGCTATAGCGTTGGTATTGTGCGATGAGACCTCCTGCAATTTGCCGTTTTGGCTCGCAGGGGTACAAATGCAAATGTAAATTAAGCTTGAACTGAACTGAACCACTTTTGCAAAAACATACATTTGGTTTGTGGTTCAGTAGAAAATTAGTCACCGGTTTTGGTTCGGTTTGTGGTTCAGCAAAATGACAGTGGTTAAGTTCTATGGTTCGGTTTGCAGCTCTGATACTAACTTGTAAGGACAATTCATTTGTAGAATGGGTAGATAAGATTTGGTATTGTGGTTTTGCTACCCAAGTAAACGTAAAAAAGTTTGATTTTTATAAAAGTTCGTTTATTTCGAACCTGGATACTTCGAAGTCATGATATTTTGGTCCCTTAAACTTCAAAATAATGAGGTTTTACTGTATTTTACATAAAACATAATTGTGATAATGGTGTTTCAATTAGTGTCCTTGAATAAATGAGTTATTGTGCATTTTTATTTGCATTAAATAGGTAAATTTAGAGTAAAATTATCAACAAATAATTTTCAATTGCATGATTATGAATTATTAAGGACAGAGAGACTCCACAATTTACAGCATTGTGGAGTCCCTTTATCTTTAATAATTTTAACTGCCATAGTGCTCTAGTACTTTGAACATTACGAGTAATGTATAGTTTACTATAATGTCATCTTACTTTTTGAACCTGACGTTTAGTATCAGATGCTTAATGTTATCAATTTCCATTAAGCAGAACCTACCATATCCATAATATGTAGATGCTTCTGACCTAGGATATAGGAGAAGGAGGATACAAAATTATGAGGCACTTTCATATGTGCCAGAGAGTTGAAATTTGGTAGGATCATAGGTTTTTGGTCACAACCAACGGAAAAAATCCAAAACTGTTGAAATTCTAATTTTGAGGGGCTATTCGGGCCCCTTTTTGTCTCATAAGAAAATACGTAAATCGGTGTAGTGGTTTTTATATTTGCATTTTAAAATTACTTCCCGTCAAGATTCGAACTCGAGACTTGAACTCCCATAAAGTTTGACAAATCTAATTTCTTATTTTTGAAGACTGAATTCAAATCCGAGTAGAATTAGCATAAATATTAAGGTTTTATCGAAAAAAAAATGGGAATTTTTCTGGGTCCCAACAATTGACGAAGATAATAATTTTTTTCTCACAAGCAAGGAAAAACTCAGAAATTTTAAAAATTTCAAATTTTTGGGGATGTCTCGCCCCATTACTGCCCCTTACGAGGATAAAAATTATAAGGCACTTTCAGATGAGCTTGAAATTTGAGTTATATTTTTTGGACAAAACCGATGGGAAAAATAAGAAATTCTAATAATTCCGCAAATTAAAAATGCACACACACACACTAGTAGATGGTGCTTGCATTCTGCAAGCATTTCAGCCTTACTGAATAATGGGATAAAAACAAACATGGGTTGGCATTGAGTGCGGAATAAACTGCATTGTGTAGCTTCCTCTCGGTGCCACATTGGTCAACCCCTACCACAGGTTTGCCAGTTTGTTTAAATTTTGAGATTTTTTTAATGGCCAGAAAATAACATTTTTGACATTTTCGATTTTTTTCATCAGTGTTGCCATTAGACCTACATACATGCAAAATTTCAAGTTTCTAGTTATGTGGAAGTGCCTCATAATTTGTATCCTCCTATATTTGTGTCATATTCTGAGACGAGTACATCAATTAATGAACATCATATGCTTCATAAGCCAAAAATGGAGGAAGTGTTCAGAAGAATTAAATAATTTTGTCCCTTTCTAATAGAGTAACTAATGATAAATAATAAAGATAAATAAGAAAGATATAAGCCAATAAATTCAATTTTGGGAACAGGTTCACTACCGTAATCCCCAAACTTCCCATGTAAGCGTAGCAATGTATTAAATAAGAATGGGTAAATAGTGTCTATATCTAAGTACATGTGGAAGAATTAAAATGGAAAATGCAAACCCCATGCATAGTTATGTTTGGGGAGTACAATAGTGAACCTAAGCCCAATTTTGTTTGGTTATTGCTAAATTTGCGATGTCAAAATTGAATATCGCTCCCCTAACCTGCTATTTCTCCTAATCGGCTTTCCACAATCCCCAAGATAGCCGGATAACACAGCTTTTACTGTATTTGCAGTGAGTCGACTTCAATGCCGTACTTACATATGCAAAGAGATGCTTATCAACTTCGCGGCATCTAAAATGTTCCATTGCTATTACATACGATTTTTTAAATGGTCAATTAATATTATTATTATGGTCATTAATTTATATTACATTACATTTCACATTTTTAATTTCAATTTCAAAACAAAGGGAGCATGGAAATTCATATGTAAGGGGTAGATGGAGGAAGGGGACCTCTACGAACAAGTGCGCGGTAAACGGGCGGAAACTATTCATTACTTATCGCTCTGCTCGCCAAAATTCGTTATATATGGGGCATTTTTTGCCACGGGACCAAACATTTGTTCGTTACAGCCGAGAATTCGTAAAATGCGTGTTCGTTTCATCCGAGAAATTTAACCAATGCCCTTATGGAGAAGTTGAAGGGACCGAGACATTTCTTCGTTATATCTGAGATTTCGTTTTAGGCATGATCATTATAAACAAGTTTTACGGTGTGTGTGTGTGTGTGTGTATGTGTGTGTGTGTGTGTGTGTGTGTGTGTGTGTGTGTGTGTGTGTAGGTGTATACTAATGTCTAGCCCAAACAACAATAGTTGGAGAGCTGAAATTTAATACATAGGTGAACTGAAAAAAATAATTGGAGGTATAATTGGAAAATTGCAACAATGTTTATTTTCTTGGTCGGTAAAAATTATAAAGAATTTCAATAACATTTCATGGTTGAGGTACTTCAAAATGCGCTATGAGGCTGAAATTTTTTCTGTTGGTAGAACATGCGAAATAATGGAAACGGGAATATAGAAATTTCAAACTTCTTATTCGTTCGGCCGTAATAAATTCTCAAATGTTAAACTAAATGACTAATGTTTATGTACCTTCTGAAGATCCAGGAACCTGAAAATTTTAACGAAGTTAGTAAATAATGTTCCGGTGTTAAATAACGTTGAAAATTTTATAAATAATTATTGTTGTGGCTGTTAAAAATTCATGAATTTTAAACAATGAAATTCATATGAATGCATTTCTAGAGGTGCTATATTGATGAAATTTTGCGAAAATGAGAGGTATTCGTAAGAAATGCTAAAACCTATAAATGTTTTATAATTATAAATTTTAGGGGTTGTTTATACCCCAATATTTTTAAAACAGAAAAACATGTAATTCGGAGCCGAGATGCAAACTTATGCGTTGAAAATTATTTGTCGGCTTTTATTTTTACTTTAAGGTGAGAGAATATGCCTGCAGAATGCAAGCACAATGATAAGAATGGATTAGATGGTGTAAATATCACCCTTAAATAAAGCCGGATTATTATTATAGCTCATTTTCACTCAAAAAACTGTCATGATCATAGATTGCTTACAAATACAATAAACTCAATCAATTAGCACCTGTATTCCTGTCGAAAATGAGGCAGGCGCCATGAGTGGGGGAGGTTGTTGCTGGTGATGATGACCTAGGTGGGTTGCCTGGGGTCCAATCACTCCCCCTCCACCTCCCCCCCCTCCAAGATGATGATGTGGAGGGGGTAGAGGAGGGGGAACACCTCCCATCTTAGGACCACCATCTTCTGCCTTCTCTTCCTCACGACGCTTCAGGCATGCAGCCTTAGGGTTCAAGTTCCTCTCTAAAATTAAAAAAAAACGACAAAAAATGCTTATAACAACTTGTCACAAATACTCGTCACATTAATCAAGTATTTGTTTTATCAAATTTCCAAAATATACTTAATTAATAAAAAGGAAAAGAACTGGAACCTAATGCTTAATTTTGTATGAAGTGTTAGTTTTGTTTTACACCGTGTTTTACAGAGCTCATACTACCATAGAAATCAAGGGATGGGTGTATACAGTTGATGGTAAAATTGTAAACATAAATATATACATCAAATAAAAATACAACATACTCATAAACAGACAGAATTGCAAATATGTACAATAAATTCTTAAATTAGACACATTGAGAGATACCAATAATAACGTTATAATAGCCCACATCTGTCTGTCTGTTAGTCGGTCAAGATATTGCATAGGTCGCCTGTCTTAGCGAATTATGGTTTAACACGAATAACTCGAAAAAGAATCGAGATAGAAACTCTAAATTTGGCAAGAATGCTCGATTCACATATTTTAAGGTGATGATAACAAACTTCTAAAAATGTCCAGGGTTCAACTCCAAGGAAGACATTTCCATTTTCATAAAGTAACATGTAAAAATTGGCTTTTCAACATGCAGCCATTCATTCTTTTTTAGATGAAATTTAAAAAGAATTAATCTACAATCTTTGGATCTGAACCACTTGGAAGAACGTTATAAAGTTTCTTATTCTGTTCATCTTTCTCTGCCTACAGTTCGAAATCACTCATGTTAAATGTTTAATTCATACAGTTTGGGAAAATCTTGCCAATTTAAAGGGATGTTGCCTTGCCTATCAGTTCGATATCATATTGTAATTTCAATCCTTATGGGTGTAAGGATGTTATGAATGCTTTTAATGAGGGGGAGGGAGAGGAAAGGGGTGTGAGGGAAAAATGAAGAGAGGGGGAGTGAGAGGGAGGGAGAGGAAAGGGGAGTGAGGGAAAAATGAAGAGAGGGGGAGTGAGAGGAAAGGGGAGTGAGTGAGAGAGGTATGTAGGGAGGGAGAGGGAATGAGGGAGAGGGAGTGCGAAATGAAGAGAGGGGGAGAGGGAGGGAGTCAGTGGAAGGGAGGGAGTGATGAAGGGAGTGAGAGAGGGGGAGGGAGAGAAAGGGAGTGAGAGTGAGAGGGAGAGAGAGAGGGAGGGGGGAGAGGGGGAGGGAGAGAGAAAGGGAGGGGGGAGAGGGGGAGGGAGAGAGAGAGGGAGAGGGGGAGAGGGAGGGAGAGAGGAGGAGAGAGAGTGAGAGAGAGGGATTTTAACGGAGGGGGAGGGAGAGAGAGAGGGAGGGAGGGAGAGGGGGAGGGAGAGAGGGAGGGAGAGAGGAGAGGGAGTGAGGAGAGGGAGTGAGAGGGATTTTAACGGAGGGGGAGAGAGAGAGGGAGGGAGAGAGGAGAGGTAGGGAGAGAGGGAGGGAGGAGAGGGAGGGAGGAGAGGGAGGGAGGAGAGGGAGGGAGAGAGGAGGAGAGGGAGAGGAGGAGAGGGAGAGAGGAGAGGAAGAGGAGGAGAGGGAGGAAGAGAGGAGGAGAGGGAGGGAGAGAGGGAGGGAGAGAGGGAGCGAGAGAGGGAGCGAGAGAGGGAGCGAGAGAGGGATTTTAACGGAGGGGGAGGGAGAGATAGGGAGGTTGAGGAGGTGAAAGAGGGAGGGAGGGAGAGGGGGAGAGAGAGAAAGGGAGTGAGAGGGAGAGGGGGAGAGAGGAGAGGGAGGGAGAGGGGGGAGAGAGAGACAGGGAGAGAGGGGGGGAGAGGGAGAGAGAGAGGGAGAGAGAGGGAGGGAGAGAGAGGGAGAGAGAGAGGGAGGGGGGAGGGAGGGAGAGAGAGAGGGAGGGGGGGAGGAGGAAGAGGGGAGAGGGAGGGGGGAGGGAGGGAGGGGGAGAGGGAGGGAGAGAGAGGGGAGGGAGGGAGTCAACTATTTTAAGTTTAACTAAAGATAGCCCATCATATTGATGGGCTTTTATACTACTTTTGCAAATAATTTCTCAAGATTCATTAAGAGAGGTCACGACATAATAAATAAGATAGATAATTGTCTTTATTTTCAGGGTGAAATTCAGACCATAAGGTCTCCTCTTCCATTTAACCCTTCATTGTCGATCAAAAGATAATAACATGAATAAGTATACAGGTATTCCTCGCCGTTCGCGGGTTCGCCATTCGCGGTTTTGCTTATTCGCGGTTTCTCAGCAATACCCATTACTCATTTTTTTGGTGTACCGAACAGGGAAATCTTCCGTTTCCTGAAGGGTTGGAGAGGGAAGGGTGTATATAGAATTCCATAGAATACTGAAAGGGGAAATCTCCCAGTTTGCTCCACTCTATGGTCTATTTATTTTTCTCGCCACCTGTGTAAACAGTATTAAGTCCGCTTGCTTTGACGCGGAATAAATATGGCCATCAGACTAAAAGACACGCGGCTTGTTGAAAAAGGGACTTATGGGGAATATGGGGGGACTTTCGCAAGCTTCCGTTTTCCACATTTATATCAGTTTCTGTTCTATAGTGCCGCAAGCAACATGACTTGATATCCTTGGTGTGTTTGTGGTATTAATGTGATGTTTCATTTTATTCTCTCATTTTAAATTAGACAGGACTATGCTTAGTGACGTTGGCATTGTATTATAGTAGTGCTTTTAGAAACATTTTTAATTTTTTAAATTAACCCATTCTTTTACATTATTATGGCATATAAACGTGTTCATATAAGTGGAAGGGACGTATTAGCTAAGAGACAGCATAAAGTCCTAACTTTGGGGGAAAAAATTATGATATTAGAAAAGTTACAAAGTTGAACAAGTTACGCTTCCATTGGCAGAGAATATGGAGTAAATGAATCAACCATACGTTCTATAAAACGGGTCGAAGACAAAATACGAAGTAGTGTAATGACTTCTACTCCGTCTAGTACTAAAGTTTCTTTTGTAAGTAGACGTGACCCTGTGTTAGAAAAAATGGAAAACTCTTAAGTGTGTGGATAGAGGATAAAACACAGAAAAATGCTTCCCTTAACACGGAGTTAATCAGAAATAAAGCACTTAACCTATATGAACTTTTAAAGAGTGGAACTGAAGACGATAATAAAGAGAATTCTTCTACCTGTTTTTTAGCGAGTTTGATAATTTAAAGAAGCGTTTAAATTCAAAGATGGCCGCTGATAAGCATTCGCGTGATTTTGCCACTGTGATACTTGTGTCTTTCCTTGCCTTAACAGTTCTTCCCTTGATACTTTCTCAACAACTTGCGATTAGCCTGCGGTACCCCTCTCACAATACTTAGTTTGTTACGGGATATTTCATCATGTCCCTAGTTATTGTGAATTTACTTGGAATGGCTTCGCTCTCACTGGTTTGTCGAACTTTTGCCATCGCCTCCCGCCTACACCCGGGGTGTCTCCCGGCAACCGCGGGCGCTTCTCCCCGGCATGGAAACGTCTTGCCCTTCTCGTTCTTCTCTCCTGGGATGTGAATCTCAATCCCGGTCCTTCCTCTTGTGATATTTAATATCAAAATGTGAGGAGTATCCGGAACAAGCTCTCTGTGGTTTCTTCACACATTAGTGAAATTTCGGCCTTCAACATTATTGCACTCTCGGAGACTTGACTTAACAGCAACGTTTTGGATGGTGAACTTGTGTTTGCAGCTACCCACCAAATTTTTCGTCGTTATCGAACTTCCCGAGGCGGTGGTGTTAGTCTAGTCAATTCAAACCGATATTTACTTTCAAGGAGCTTTTCCGTGTAAAATGTGTCAACAAGGTTTTCTAAGATATTTCGACCCCGCTGATTCCGAAAATCGCTGTTGCCACCTTGTATTTCTGACCGTTACCCCGGAATTCAAGATGGCGTCCAAGATGGCGTCCATTCATAAAATCACACGTTACTGGCTCTTTTCGACCTATGAAGGATATTTAAGTGTTCGCGTCTATGTTTTATAGAGAAAAAAACACAACGAAATATGTCCCAGTCATGTTCGATAGCAGGAAATGCCTTAAATTTAATAAATATCGCTCTATGGTGCTGTCAAAACAAAAAAATTAGTATTTTCCATACGTATGTTTTCCGGCCATGTCTGTCACGTATTATTTTGATTATGACTCATTACGATAGGAAAGGACTGTGAGTTCACGTTCTTCGAGTGCTTACCTAGTGCTGTCAATTATTGGCGTAGGGACTGAATGCAGAGAGTAGTTTCGCTGCAAAATTCTAGTAGACTTAATACCATCCAGGACGTTAAATTCGTTACAATACTTTTCACTGTTTATGTGTAGAGTTGTCATGAATTAATAAGTATTAACAATATAGGGGTAATAGCTCAATCTTCAAAACATTATTTCTTTTGCAAAGTTCTTATTCCAATGAATCTTTATCAATGATACATTGCGCGCCACATTGGCACATACTGGTGCAAGGTAGTTGGCCTTTCCTACATTTACACTGCCTAGTGCCACACCCGGTTTTGCACCTGCACTGAACAATATCCAGACAAGCCTTTGGGATTGGTTCCAAAGATTCCAAGATGGGAACCAATTGGTCGTCCTCAAATTTGTATCCACAGTTCATTGGATCAGGACACACAGGATCCTTGAAGTGTGCATTTTCTCACACAACAGTTTGCAGGTGGCTGCGTTTAATGTGGAACTGCACAGCGTCACTAGTAGGTGGTAGCGCTTCGGCCTTCCTTTTCTTTCTGAAAAGGGTAAGCCTCGCACAGTCAGTTTGCTTTATGCTGATATCAACCTGAAAGGAAATGATAAACTCAATTACAAGTTATGATAGGTGCTTGATGTTAGAAAAAATCAATATGGTGAAAACTTACTTTAAACAAGCGTGTAACAAACTCCTCTGCTGCTTCCATGGCATCGTCTGACAGTGGTACTTTGCCCAGCTCGCTGAGCAGATCAGCGGTTGTCTCATAGATTTTCCAGGCTGCCCCTTTAGTAATGGTGGCCAAGAAGGAGGTGGTGTCGCATCCAGTTATTCAGTGGATGGCAAGTAGATTTGCTTTTTGGATGAGAGGTAGTTTTCCGCACACAGTGTGGATAGGAACGTATTTCCTCTCCTTTGACGTACTGGCCTTCATCCACAACTCGGAGCATTTCATTCAACTGAAGTGGTGCACCAGAAGACAAAATACGTCAATGTCTCTCGCAGATACGACTATTCGAAGAGCATTACTGTGAACAGCTTGCAAGACTATCCTGATTTCTGCCTCTTCATGTGAGGCCATCAGACGAGAGACGTCTATGGCTGGATTACTCGACACTACCTTCATCTCATCCTGGAATCCACAGGCAATGACGAGATCAATACCACTACGAGCATGTGCAGTCAACTGCATAGAAAGGAAATTAGCAAGATCTGACTTGTTTTCAGGGAGTGACAAGAAGTTTCCCCAGTTTTTGGAAAGCGGAACGTCTCTATTGTCAATGATGCGTTGTATGGGTCTTGTATTTTGGTTCCGTTTCTCTCTAGTGCAAACCTTCGTCAAAAATTATGTTGATCCTGCCATAATTTGATTGAACTTGATACACTCGTGCAACAAATATGTCAGCGTACTCTCCAGGTATTTGCCTGTGTTGGCTTTCTCAGCGCAACGACCATCGCATGCCCGTCAATGGTGAAATGTGAATCAGCGGAATCAGGCAAAAGTTCAAGAGAAGGTGGACATATGAGATCAGTTATCAGCAAATTCATGAGGAAGGCTTTATCACCGGACTTCAGTGCACCGTTCATTTCGGCTAAGGAAATGGGCACCTGGAGCAACTCATGCTTTAGTATAGCATGAAGATCGATGGATCTGCCTGCATCGAATGCCATTATGACACGCTTGAGGACATTTCTGTTAGCCTGCATTACCTTACCATAAGAAATTGGCGTTTTGATTTCGTACAAATCTTCAAATGTCAGGGCATTGTTTTTTCGGAGACTTTGGTGGAAACTTATCTGTGGTTTTCCGCTTGTCGGTGACACTACAAATCTTTGTTGAACAAATTCTTTCACTTGCTTCAACCCCAGTTTCTCAGCGTTCAGGAGCGACGTGCTTATTGCACGTGTGGCAATATCATTCGTGGCCACATTGTGTATTTGCGTTGAGCATCCATTTCCAGAGCACACGTTAGATCGTGCCATTACAGAGAGAATGACATCCTCGTCTGCGTTGTCCCTCTTCCGTCGGCCGGGTGGAGCTTCAGCGGTGGGTGATAATTTGTTTTTCAGCCTATACATTCAGTACGTCTTCAGGGAGATTTCACTTCTCCAATAGAATGACAAAGACCATCTCTAAAGACTAGATTCGTTTTGTGTTATTCCTATCAAGCCTACAGTATCCTTGCAAACACCCACAATCCATTGTTGAGCGTGGTCTGCATCGACCTGCGCAAACTTGTTGTGAGATCTTTGTACTCCAAAGTCACCTTCCTTGAACCTAACTTCGACCTCCTCCGGTATTTGGTGCATTTCTGACACAAACACAGCCATCGATTTAAAATAATTAGTGTGGTCATACCTCGCTATGAAGGGGAGCATCCTTGTTAATGCGCACAAGTACAGGTCCCAATCACAATCACTTATTGCTCTTGTGAACATAAGCAAAACGGAAATCATGCATACGTAAAATCACCAAAATGCAAAATTTTCATCATGTTCAGATTTGGTTTCTACGTAATCCTGAACAAGACGCTGTAATGTATGACTTTGGAAGTCAGATACAAGGGCCTGAATATCCTTACAATTGGTGCTTAGTTTTACTTCATCACACACCGACCGACCGACTCATATGTAGTATTTATCACAGTACGTAAGCATGCACTCTACTGTTTCCGCCTAGTTTTAAACATGTCCATAGATGAACGGTAATGATGCGTTCAACAGCACAATCTTACCACCTGTATGTGACGCTTCAGCCGATTCATTTATTATTATGACATAATCAAAATAATACGTGGCACACATGGCCGGAAAACTTATGTATGAAAAATCCTGATTTTTTTGTTTTGATAATACTATAGAGCGATATTTATTGAATTTATGACATTTCCTTCTATCAAACATGACTGGGACATGTTTCGTTGTGTTTTTCGCTCTAGGAAACATAGACGCGAACACTTAAAACCAATTAACATGCACCAGTATGTGCCAATGTGGCGCGCAATGTATCAATGGTAAAGATTCATTGGAATAAGAACTTTGCAAAATAAATAATGTTTTGAAGATTGAGCTATTACCTCTATATTGTTAATACTTATTAATTCATGACAACTCTACACATAAACAGTGAAAAGTATTGTAAAGAATTTAACATCCTCGATGGTATTAAGTCTACTAGAATTTTGCAGCGAAACTACTCTCTGCATTCAGTCCCTACGCCAATAATTGACAGCACTAGGTAAGCACTCGAAGAACGTGAACTCGCAGTCCTTTCCTATCGTAATGAGTCATAATTAAAATAATAAGTGACAGACATGGCCGGAAAACATACGTATGGAAAATACTAATTTTTTTGTTTTGACAGCACTATAGAGCGATATTTATTAACTTTAAGGCATTTCCTGCTATCGAACATGACTGGAACATGTTTCGTTGTGTTTTTTTCTCTATAAAACATAGACGCAAACATTTAAATCTCCTTCATAGGTCGAAAAGAGCCAGTAACGCGTGATTTTATGAATGGACGCCATCTTGGACGCCACCTGAATTCCGGGGTAACGGTCAGAAATACAAGGTGGCAACAGTGATTTTCGGAATCAGCGGGGTCGAAATATCTTAGAAAACCTTGTTGACCCATTTTACACAGAAATGCTTCTTGATTTAATTTAGGAAGCGTTTTTCCCAAATCATAACTAGTCTATGTTCTCCTTGCCATTGATTTTGACTTCCCTGCTACCTGACGGGCAGATTTGGAAACCAATTGTGAAATTTTGTGGACCGAATTACGAGTGAAATGTAGTGCCAACAGTGAGCACTCAGTTAAATTATTTGTTGGTTGTTTTTATCGCCCATCTAACAATGATTTATCGTGTTTGGAGGCATGTTTTGATTCAGTTCTTCGCGTTCGTGCATTAGTTGACCTTATTTTATTCGGAGACTTCAACCTATCCATCAATTGGACCTCATCCACCAGTGGCAGTTCATCTAATAACGTTGATCATTATTTTCTCGATCATTTCATGAACGGCTTAGGCCTCCTTCAGTGTAATTCTTTTCCTACTAGAAATATGGCAACGCTGGATCTAATTCTGTCCTCCGTCCCAGTGTCTCCCGTAGCCGTGGGCCGTAACATTTTCGCAACTGACCACGGATCCCTCGAGTGTTCGCTATCCCTCTCACTCCCTACCCCCCGGCGATCTGCACCGACGCTTCCAACCCCGCCCAGGTCCCTCAGAACCTGGAACAAAACGGACTGGCCCGCTATTAACCGTGCTCTTTCCCTCCTTCCCTGGGGCCTGCTCGAGAGCGGTAATCCCAAGGATGGGCTCGACCTCTTCTACGACCGTCTCCACGCAGTCATCGAGGACTTCGTCCCTTCACGACAAGTGTCGAAGAAAAAGCGTCTTTGGGTATCGCCTGAGACGACCCTCGTCCTAAAGAATAAGCTTTCAGCGTGGAGATTGTGGAAGTCTCACCCCAATCCCCACACTCGTGCCTCCTTTGCTACCCTACGTCGGCACGCCTGTTATCATCTTCGCTGAGATTACTCGAACTTTGTGGAAGGGATAACGGACGAAATTAAAAACAATATAAAGAGACTTTGGACTCCGATAAACTCCAAAAGGAAAACACACCGTATCCCAATTTCCGTCTCTGCCAACGGCACATTGTTCCAAGGGGATGCTAGGCCTTCAGCCTTCAATGAATATTTTTGCTCCAATTTCACACCCGCCTCCCCCAGCATTCCTCTCCCACCTCTTCAGCCCCTGTGCACCCATTCCCTTGCGTTTATAACAACTTCACCGCAGGAGGTTCTAGCTCATCTTTCCTCCCTACCTCCCTCGAAATCTACCGGCTCAGATAATATTGGTTCCCTCTTTCTCCAACACACATCCGCCGTTCTCCACATTCCCATCTCCCTATTATTCAATAAATTCTTTTCATCAGGAACTTTCCCGTCTCTTTGGAAGAATTCCAACGTCACCCCCATTTTAAAGTCAGGATCAAAAGACATCGTTGAAAATTATCGCCCTATTTCCATTTTGCCAGTACTCTCTATCATCTTTGAATGTATAATCCACAACTGTATCCTACATTTCACTCTTCCATACATCTCACCCTTTCAGCATGGTTTTCATCCTGGTAGCTCCTGTCTCACCAATCTTTCTGTCTTACAACATCATATTATTTCCTCCTTTGAATTAAAATCTCAACTCGATGTCTGCTACATCAACTTTTCTAAAGCTTTCGATTCAGTGAGCCACACCCTCCTCCTCCACAAACTTGAGACTCGTTACAATATCCATGGCCAACTCTTATCAGTAATTTCTAATTCCTGAACTCTCGCAATTAGAGAGTTTTAATCGATGGCTTTTCTTCTCCTCTATTGCCTGTCTCTTCCGGTGTTCCTCAGGGTAGCATTCTTGACCCCCTACTCCTTGCCCTCTACGTGGATGACATTGTAGAATGCGTACTCCCATCAGGCTGCAATATACTTCTTTACGCAGATGATTGTAAAATCTTTAAAAGAGTTGACTCTCTAGCCGATTCTTTATCAATTGAATCTGCTCTTAAATCTGTCGACGCTTGGTGTTCCAAATGGCACCTACGTATTAACCCCACTAAGTCGGCTGTAATGTCTTTTTCCCTCAAGCACAATCCCATTTCATTTTCCTACACCCTCTCCCATCATCCTATCCCTTCTGTGAAAACACATACTGATTTGGGCGTAATTTTTGACGACAAACTACTCTTCATAGAACATATTAAGAACCTTTCCAGGAGAGCAATGTCCATAGTTGGCTTAATTTACCGTTTCTCCGAAATTACTGACCCCCTTGCACTGAAAGCAGTGTTCCTCGGCTGTGTACTCCCCATTCTGGAATACCGCTCACCCATCTGGTCTACTGCCAGCCTCACCACTCTCAAACTTCTCAACCGCCTGGTAAATTTCTTCCTAGCCATTGTCCGATATCGCATTCCTTCCTTTAGGTATCACTCACGAGAAGTCGCCTTGTCATCTTTAGGGCTTTCCCACCTCTTCCACCGCCGCTTAACAGCTGACCTAAAATTATTACGTGGTGTACTGAACAGACATTTTCGCTCTGGTGACCTCCTCTCTTTCTTTTCCTTTCGCATTCCTCCTCGCCCCACCCGTAACATGAGCTTATTGCACATCCCTCACTTCCGTTTACCTATTTCCCAGCGATCCCTATTCCACCGAATCCCCTCCCTCTTCAACACCATTACTGCAAAATATCCGTCTTTGGACCTCTTCACCTCCCCTAATATTTTCATCTCTTTCATCAAACATCACATAAACAACTAAGATCATGCTTATTTATCCTTGTTATTGTTAATACTATTATATACATTTTTTTATGTTATCTTGTCATTTTGTTATTGTTATTGTTTTTTTTATTTTTTTAAATAATTTATTTGTTACTACACCCAATGTAAAAGGTCTCTGTTGCTGTTATTGGTGTCCTAATAAATAAATAAATAACATTAAGCTATCAGGAGAAGCTGCATCAGCTGATCAAGAGGCAGCAAGGGAATTCCCCGGTGAATTTCTGAAGCTTATCGAGGAGAAAGGTTATAAGCCAGAACAAATTTTTAATGTCGATGAAACCAGTTTATATTGGAAGAGAATGCCAAATAGGACCTTTATTTCCAAAGAGGAACATACTGCTCCAGGTTTTAAGGCTGCAAAAGATCGATTCATTGTAATATTATGTGGAAACGCTTCGGGAGATTTTAAATGCAAACCAATGGTAACTTACCATTCAGAAATCTTCGCGCTCTAAAAGGGAAGATTAAATCAGATCTACCCGTCTTTTGGAGGTCTAATAAGAAGGCATGGGTTACTTGTAAACTGTTCGAAGATTGGTTTGCCAACTGCTTCATCCAGCAGGTGAAGATCTATCTGAGGCAGATGAATTTGCCATTTAAAGTGCTTCTCGTATTGGAGAACGCTCCGGGTCATCCAGTTTCTCTTGCAGAAGGCTATTCTGACATAGAAGTTGTATTCCTACCACCAAACACAACACCACTCTTACAGCCGATGGACCAAGGATTCATTGCGACCTTCAAATCTTATTATATTCGCCGAACTTTCAAACATATTGTACAGCAAATGGACACCAATTCTTTGATTTCTGTTCGTGAATGTTCATTCAACATTCGAACAGCCATTCATATGATAAAAGAATCATGGGACAAAGTAAAACAATCAACAATAAATGCATGTTGGCAGAAACTTTGGCCCGAAGCTGTTCGTTCCAAAGTTTATCCCAGCATTCGTGGAGAAGTTGAAGAGATCATTGAAATGGCTACAAATGTAGGTGGAGAGGGCTTTAAAGATCTAAAAGAGGAAGAAGTGGAGGAATTGCTCAACTTTCAACAAGAAGAATTAGTAAATGAGGAGCTTGAAGAATTTGCACAATCAAGTGAGAGCGAAAACAAAGAAGAAGATGTAGAGCCTAAGATAAAACAGTTTTCAGCAAAGACCTTAGCAGAAATTTTAAATATGGCTAACGAGTTGAAAGAGAAAGTAATGCAGGCTGATCCATCTATGGAAAGGAGCATCAATTTTAAGAGAATAATTGACTCTGCAATATCTCCCTATGATGAAATTTATAAAAAAATCAAAACAAAAGGGAATCAGCTCCAAATCACAGAATTCCTGAAGCCAAGTCCCTCACCTTCCTCTTCCATCTCCAAATAATGCTCTTCCGAAACACCTCCATTGTCAACATCCTATGTATACTCTACATAATTCACGGTGAGTTAATAAACTTCTGTTTTCTTAGTTTTCCTAAATTTAAACGTTCATCGGTTTGGTTTTCCTTACATATTTTAAGCTTACTATTTGTTTCTCTGGCCTACAGCCGTCAGTAAGGTAAAGTAAATAATCACGTAGGACCACTTTTGCGGATGTAGGAATGGAATCCCATTCTTCCATTAGTTTATGCATTTCCCAGTCGCAGTTTTGCGATTTGCGGAGTCTTTGGGAACGTAACCCCCGCGAACAGCGAGGGATACCTGTGTGTGTGTATATATATGTATGTGTGTGTGTGTATATATATATATATGTGTGTATATAAATATATATATATGTATGTATATAAAGAACTAGAACAAAGAAAACGTTGCGTCAAATAAACACATCCAGAACAGAACAATAAATATCAAATTACACATTAGACAATTTTCTAAGAAAGATATAATATTTGTGGTAAAAACCCGGGTAGAGCCAGGCATGGCCAACCCAGTAAAAAACCACACAGGAAAACACCTGCAAATAGAAGGGTGGTGGAAAAAACCTGTGAAAACCGTACATACTAGAAATACAACAATGAATACTATTATAAAAAGATAAGATATATAATATATATGTTAATGTAGTAAAGTTTATCTGAAAGTACAAAAATAATTAAACATTAAACAATGGGGAAAGTGTTACATATATTATATACACATACAGATAGAGAAGACAGAGAAACTTGGAGGGTAGATTTCTGTACTGTTGCAATTTCATTTTCTTTAGATTTGAGATTTAAAAAATATACAAGTTCAGGCTGAGGCCCATTTAAAATGTTTTTTAATATCTCTGAAGTTGTAAAAGAGGGAAAGCTGAATATATGAGCATACGTTTTCACATTAATGTCCCTTATTCTTGCAAGTTTGAGAAAAATTCAACTAGAAAGTCACATTTTGAACTTAGAAAATGTTACATTTTTATTAACTGTTGTCAATGAAAACAATCTTTGTAGCAACTGAAGAAAAAAAGATGTACTACAAATAAGCAAATATGTTTAGTCTCATTTTGTGCACACAGAGAACAAAGTAAATGAAAGAAAATTGATTATCTATGATGAAGAAACGATCATTAATATGTTAATTTTCCTTACATGCGCACAAAGCACTTTGTAAGTGTAAAAAATAGATAACTTATGACGAAGGAATTAATTTGAATGTAAAGATTACATTAAGTGAGATATGTTTAAAATAATTTTTTATCATTTTACTTATATCTCTGACAGTATAAAAGTCAGCTGAATCTTTGAGTGTACATTTGTACATTAATGCCACTTATTCATGAAAAGTTTGAGTTTTGAAAACTTTACAGAGGTGAATAGGAAAACATTGAAATTTTTAATACATAACTGATTATGTTCTTAACTTAAATGTCATTTTGGAAGAACAATTATCCAAAAAATTATATTTTTTTTGTAAAATAGATGTTTATGTAGAATGGTGATGCGCAATATAATGCTAACTTAGAAGTTAAGCTTCTCTCATTTAAGCGCTAACTTCACCTTCACATGGTATATCCCATTATAAAACAAACGAATAACTAATATGTGGCAGAATAACCACATGAAAAATAAGCAATGTGCTAATTTTGTCTATGGATAACATTCTTCACACTTGTTGACTTTTATTTTTGTGAGGAATAATTTATGCAATAAAAGTATCAATTTCTTAATCTTTACAAATATTTGTTCAGAAAAAATCCTCAACAAAAAGGCATTCCCAAAATCAGTGTTTCTCTGGATTTTGGAAACTTTTAGTCCATATACAATCTAGTTTTTCACTGACCTCCTAAGAAAACTTATATGCTTTGTAAATCTGATTGGCATCCTGACATTTTTTGTAAAAGTAGTAGATACTGATGAATTGACTCTGTAACCAAATTGCTAAACAGCACCTTCTGCACAACTTCTTCAATTGTTTTAAATTTTCCCCAAAGCATCAATTTACCTCTGACTTGCTGTTCTAGCTGCATTATTACTTCAACAGCCATGTTGAGGATACCAAGCTTAGTCTGTGGCTTATCTGTCTTCAAGTGTTGCATACACATGCGACCCAACTCCTTCAGTGCCTCATTTATATCTCTGATCCTAATCCTGAAACAAACCATAAGCTCAAATGAATGGGTGGACATTTTTTATCAAATATATTTCATTAAGCATTCCAATCAAAGAGAAGGCTCTATTAATTATAATGACCTTAATGCGAGTTATTTAAAGATGTAAAATGAAACCATAAAACAACAAATTAAATATCAAATAAAGTCTCTTTTTCAGAGTTGTAAGTTATAGTGAAATCTACCATACATAATCTATATAAAATAAAAACCAGATTCCAATTGTGACTTCGGCACTCCAAATCAGCTATTCAACCCTTTCGCTCTTAGCCCACTTTTCGATATTTCATCCAACAAATCTCAAGCAAGTTTTTTGACATTTTTCATATTTTTTCTAAAATTCACCGTAATTTTTCTTTCAGAACATTGAAAATATTCTTATGAATGGATAATATATTAATTACAAAAATGTAATTTTTATACAAATTCTCTGGTTAACATTTAAAAAAATAAAAAGAATTTTAATTTTCATAAAAAAATAAATCTTCACATTATGTATGTAGTTCAACAACATTTTCCTGTTACTTGGTTATAAAATTTGCTTTAGATAGAGAATTTACTATTTTATGAATAGGTAAAATAGTGTTTATGTAAGTTTTTTATTACAAGAGATATTTCACAAGTAAGAAAAAACTTCTTAACCATACAAGGTGAATATTTCGAGACCAAACAGACAGTAAAGTTAAAAAGTGGGAAAGAGGGGGAAAAAAGTACAAAAAGGTACTTACAGGTTTACGGGGTATTAATCCACATCAGCTACTGATGAAGAGGGCATTGCTCTCGAAATACATATTTAGTGTTCCACCAAATATCTAGAGAGTTGCGATTGTTACTTGACTGCATGTGTGAGTGAGTGATTTGTCTGACAGGTCTCTGACACTCTCGAAAGACACATAAACCTTCAGACACCTTGTGTGATATCAGGTCCCTGACGCGGAGTAACTTCCCGTAAACCTGGTATTATTTCCTTTCTTACCCCTTTTCCCTTTCTCCTTTATTTTTCCTATTTGTGCAAACATGTGTGATTGTGATTGTAGAGATTCACAAACCTACCAGAAACAGTGTAAGGGTTCCTGACCCAGGTTAACACCTCCTAAACCCTTCCCTTTTATCCTTTCCACCTTAGGATTAGTCTTGTGTGAGTGAGTGAGTGTATGAGCGCTGGAACCCTGGTCCCCAGCGATGGTTAATACCCTGTAAACCTCTAAGTACCTTTTTGTACATTTGTTTTTCCCTCTTTCTCACTTTTTAACTTTACTGTTTGTTTGGTCTCTAAATATTCGCCTTGTACAGTTAAGGAGTTTTTTTGATACTTGTGAAACATCCATCACACCATAGTCTCCAAACCCCTTTTTCAATTATTACAAGAGATATTAAATAAATTGTATCCTCCATGACAAATTCATATCGCTATCTGTCATTGCAATTGATGACCACGAAGGATTCTGAATATAAAGCAAAACCTCTATACAGGCAGTCCTTGGTTATCGGACACAATGCAGTCCCCAATTAAACGGATAACGAATCATCGTATATCAAAACCCTTTTTTCCATACAAACAAAGTTATACCCGTTTTCTAGTCTTATGAAGCTTGACCTTGGTGCAGCGAATAGCCAATCAATGTGTTTTCCCCTTCCACCACCATTTAAAGATATCCGCTCTTGAAGAAAGTCGCATGCAAACGCTAAGGCCTAAACGCGGTAGATCTGGCAACACAGTCGAGCTCAGAGCGATGCGAACAGCACGATGGCGAGAGACAGACTGACTTTCTCCCCTCCCCATCGACAGTCTCTCGAGCTTTCATTGGCTGCTCCAGTAAGCATACAACTAGGATTTTCAAGGTCAAGCTTCATAAGAGTATAAAACGGGTATAATAACAGTGGTTATGTTCCCGACCAAGGACCAGATATCCTATTTTCACCAAAATAAATCAGAATATTGCAATCCAAGTCACGTGCAATCTTTAATAAATCAGTAATAAACATAAAAAAATCGGTCAAATACACATTGTACAAACTTTTTCAAATACTAATGCGTTGTTTAGTAATCCTTACAAAAATATGAGCTATAAAGAGTCATTATAAACATCAACTTAAATAACTATATGAAATTTGATGAAAATGGTATCAGCAGTTTTTTAGAAAATCCAATTGATATTAAAGTTGTCCAAGAATAAACTAGCCTTATATTCATTTGTTGAGAAATATGAACTATGTAGTATTATTGAAGATGTAAACTCAAATCATTGCAACTGTTTTTGAGAAAATCAAATTGTTGTTAAAATTGTCTAGAACAAACTGCCAAAATTATTAAGCAATGCCAACCATTTCTTCATAACTTCTATTCTGTATGATAAAATGCCTAAGTACGAGATTTCATTCATTTTCGCTCTACCATTTAGGCTCTAGAGTTGAAAACAGACAGACCCACAGACAGACAGATGGCATTGTGAAAACCACTTTTTTGGACTCAGGTACACCTAAAACGTATATTTACATCAAAATATTTTTTCGTGATTACAATACTTGCTCAATATACTTCGTATATGAGAAAGCAAAAAAACCAAATACAGAGCACAGATTTTACACCCAAATCCCTTAAATAGGGTCACAACAAGTTTCGCACTAATTAAAATGGTATTGGTAAAGGAACTGACTGGCAAGCTGTGCCACACAGCACTGCAGCAAACATACAAACTACCGTATTGGCACGAATATAAGATGGCACTGAATACCCCTATACCCCTGTTATTGAGAACTCAAATCTAGGAATTTACAAAATAACTAAGAAAAGTAAAGGAAAAGTTTTTATGCCACAAAGAGACTTATATTCAGTGACTGTTTCCTGATGAGTTTCATTTCAACAATATCGTACCAATTTGATACAATGTCTTGAAGTATTTACAGCAGGACGTCAACTATGATGCTCCAGTGTTTAACTCTTTAGTAGTGAATTAGTAAGATAAAATGTATTCATTTTCAAAACATTTACAGAAATTCCTGAGTTGGGTCGGAACAGGTTCACATATTTGTGTTATTTTAGCATGCGAGCTAGAACAGTTTCACCGTCACTGACAATATGGATGGTTATAATAGTTGTTTTTCTTAGTCAGCAATTATGAGGAGATTTTGAATTATTCGGCTTAAGTTTTAGTGAGAAATCATCGCCTTATATTCGGGCCAACATGGTAAATCATTGGCGTGACATCACGTCCAAAAATATTGTCGGATAATTGGGTTTGGCGCCTTATAAATGAGTCGTATATGCAAAATGTCAGAAAGCGAACCATCGGATAATGAGGACTGACTGCATGTATATCGAAATGGAAGGGGCCAGATTTTTAGAAATTTTGATGGAGGTTCACTACAATGTTTTATGCAAGACCTCCATATTATTTTTTGTGAATGCATGAACTGGCAATGAAAAATAATTTCTTGTTTAATTACTATAGTAATGAATATATATAAACATGCAATAGAGTTAATACATTCTTATTGTAATTATAAAACATTAATTGAACAAAAAATACACGTCATCTACCTAGTGCAGAGTAGGAAAAAAAGCTGGTAATTTCAATGTGTCATCTTTTTCTTAAATTCATTGGATGCAATATTTTCTATTCTATTTAATAGCAAGAGATTTTTATTATTGTAATCCTCCATATTAAAAAAACCTTTCTAGCACATTCAAAGCCTCTTGCACTCAAATGTCTTTTTGGTGGTTGAATTGTTTCCCTATCATCATTCTCTTCTTCTTTATCATAATCTGCAATATTTCCTCCGTCATTTTCAATCCTCACTTCCTCTACCATTTCTCTCTCTCTCTGTCAGTGCATAAGTAACTAAGTGTCAAAAAATCATAAAATGATGTTTGAAAATTAATTATCTTGTTGATTTCAGCCCATTACAAAGGTCCATCATCTGTGACTTCTTCCTAAAATGTTGCAATTATAAAGCCTGCCTTTATAAAACATTTATTAATAGAGAGTGAATGAACAGAATTCCATGACTGTCAGAGCTAATGCATGGCCTGCAAAATATTTTATTTGCACAATGTACGATCAATTGCTTCATCCACATTTCTTAAAATATAAAGTGCCAACTGTTGTTGGATATTTCTCCTAACAATAGAAATTATGCCTTGATCAAATGGCTGCACTTTACTTGTGGTATTTGGAGGAAAGTACAATATTTTATATTTTGGAATAGAACTCTAACACATTTTATGTATAGTGCACTCAGGGGCAGATCCAGAAACTTCTCAAGAAAGGGAGGGGGGGGAGGCGATCGCCCCCTCCACCTATCGCATCCACCCCTGCCAACGGCCCTATATTATCAAAATCTTTCTTTCCCTTGCTATACAGACCTAATCTGTGGCATATAATTAAGGAATTCTGCAAGGAATAAATTTAAGAAAGCATCCAATTGAACGCAATGGGGTTACCATGTATACCCACATATAACACTAAGGTGACCAGATATTTTTTTAGCAAAAGGGAGGACAAATCCAGATTTTTTATACAAAATATCGGTACAACATACATTGTACAAACTTTCTCATATATGGGTACTAATGCGTTGTTTAGTTATCTTTAGAAAATGAAAATCCAATTTGTGTTAAAGCTGCCTAGAATAAACTAGCCTTATATTCATTTTTTGAGAAATCTGAAGTATAAATTATTATTGAAGACATCAACTCATGTAACTGCAAGAAATTTGATCAAAATCGTTAAGAGCCGTTTTTGAGAAAATAGGATTACTGTTAAAAATGCATAGAATAAACTACTCTTAATTATTGAGCAATGTCAACCATTTCTATGTATACTCTGCTCAGTATGATAAATGCCAAAGTGCGAGATTTCATTCATTTTCGCTCTACCGTCTAGGCTCCAAAGCCAGTAACAGACAGACAGCATTGCAAAAATCACTTTTTTGGATTCAGCGACACCTAAAACGTATATTTCCGTGAAAGTCTCAAGGTCGAATTTTTTCGCGATAACATTACTTTCTTGATACTTCGTATGAGAAAGTAAAAAACAAGTCTGTATATAAACTATCCATCAAAATGTTCGTGCTTGAATGTTCAGTTCAGTTTCGTTAGTTCAGTTCAGTTCAGTTTCGTTAAGATGTTTCACGGGAAAAATCAAAAAAGCATCTAAAATCAGCAAAATCGCACAGACTATTTCTTCATCGCGGAGAAACATATGCGTAGGATCGCTTTTGCATTTCATGTCAATTTTGTAAAGTTCAATTCAGTGTTTCTTAGGATGTCGAGACCAAGAGGAAGACCATCAGGCAGGTGCAGAGATGGACCAGGCAGGCCCAGGGCAAATGAGGTAGGTGGCATGAGGTCAGAAATTGAGATAGATGGTTTTAGAGGGGAATTTAGGAGAGAAAGGGGTAGTAGGACGTACCGCAGCTTCACCAGAGCTAATATTTCGGAATTGGATGTCCGCATGTCGTATCTGGGAGATATGGATGATTTGTGTACATTTTGCAATGTACTTCACTTCAAAAGCGAGAGGGTGAATGGCCACTTCATTCAGTATTGCCATAACGGCAAGATTTATGTTCCTCACATTAGCCAGCATCCTGATTTGCAACAGCTTACGATCTGAACATTGCATCCACTTCCTGGATAATATTAGGGAGTATAACAACGCTCTTGCTTTCGCCTCCCTGACAACACAATTGCCGGATTCTATATCAGCTGGATGCAGGCCACCATGTATGGATGCCAGTCATGGGACAATCTGAAGACAGTTGATGGACAAATCTGTGGCTCTTTCCACGAAGCAGCAAAACGCAGACAGCTGTTGCCTAATGATTCTATCTTGGTGCTTAGCATCCACGAGGCGTCTGAGTTCAAGATGGCAAAACAGCTTCGGAGTTTCTTTGCCTATGTCATTGCCTTTGGTAATCCGTCAAACCCAAGGCATCTATGGGAACAGTTTGTATATGAGCTCTCAGAAGATTTATTACGTCTTCACAACTGCGATACAGCGATAAATTTAGCACTTGCTGAGACCCACGATGTGTTGCTCTCATGACGTAAGAATCTGCCTATGCCAACAATTGTCACCGTTAATTTTGTTGCTGTAGATGTCAATACACATCGATCTCTAGGTGCAGAAATTTACGACAAGCTTAACCCTGAAGAAAGGACACTGGTGGACATAGTGTTGGAAGCAATCCGCTTAGGAAGGCCACTGATGATGTTTGTTGATGGACCGGCTGGAACAGGCAAAAGCTTTGTATACATGTCTTTTGCACATGGTAAAAGGAATGAAAAAGACATTCTTGGCTCTAGCGTACACTGGAATTGCAGCAACGCTTCTCAATGGCGAGCGAACTGCTCATTCAAGGTTTGGATTACCTGTCCCACTACTTGAAACCTCTGTGTCCCACATCACTCCTACTTCTGCAGCAGGAGCAACCCTTCGTAACACATCAGTCATTGTTTTCGATGAAGCACCTATGGCACCAGGACTTGCTCTGCTAGTCATTGACCGACTTCTTCAAGGTGTGATGGCAAATAATAAGCCCCTTGGAGGGAAGGTTCTTCTTCTAGGGGGAGACCATCAACAAGTACTCCCGGTAGTACCTCATGCTGCAAGAGTGCATTCTGTGGGAGCATCGCTCAAAAGGTCAAAATTATGGCATCATTTTACAGTGTGCAAGTTAACCACTAACATGTGAGTAGGTAACGATGAACAAGAATTTGCAAGATGGTTGTTGATGCTTGGTGAAGGAAGGCTTCAGACATATCCAGAAATTCACGAAGACGCTATACGTTTACCTAACGAATGTTATCAGTTCCATTTACGGGGATGTTATTACTTCTGAGACTGTTACCAACTTCTATGATCATGCCATTCTCTACCCGAAGAACGAAGATTGCTTCCAGATCAACCACAAGATCATGGTCTGTCTTCCAGGAGAATTTGTTACGTATGTTAGCACTGATGAGATAGTTACAGATGATTCAGCTGAACAACAACATTTCCCAACAGAGTTCTTGAACTCCCTTACACCTTCTTCTCTGCCATCTCACCGACTAATGCTGAAAGTTGGAGCTAACATTATGCTCATTCAGAATCTAAATACAAAGCGAGGCATAGTCAATGGAACCCACTTGAGAGTTACAAAGTTGAGTCCAAACACCATAGAGGCAGAAGTCATGACAGGTGAAGCAAGGGGAGAAATAATTCTTATCCCTAAAATTGACCTCATGCCCAATGACCCCAACATGCCCTTCATTTTAAAACGCCATCAGTTCCCAGTCCGTCCTGCCTTTGCCACGACGATCGCAAAATCTGTGTTTTTTTTATTCTATTGTTTAAATTTTATTTATTGACCTGTTGTAGAGCCCACTGTAAATTGGCATTCTCTGCTGTATGTGGGCTAATCTTTAATAAATAAAAAAATAAATAAATAAATACATACATCCATCCATCCATCCACACACATCATTCTGAAAATAGTCAAAACATGTTCTAGGGACCACAAAATGTGTATTTCCGTTGAAATCTCGAAGTCGATTTTTTTCATGATCACAATACTTTCCCTATACAGGCAGTCCTTGACTTTCGTACAATTCACTCTTTCGTACATTGTAAATTCTCGCCCCCTAAACCGCCTTTTGTATGCTGAACAACGCCAAATTTGGACTTTCGTTCGTCAGCTGACGATCAAAAATTTCGCACTATCGTATAATGACGCTGTCTGTCAGGCAAGCCAACACTTTTAATAAATTAAAGTATGCTACGTAATAATGTATGTATTGTATGTAATGTAAGATTTGTGTGTATTGTTTTTTAATATTGTACTGAAATTTGACAAGATTAATACCACTGTAAAGTCGGTTAATAATCAATAAATTATTATTATTATTCAGTCTTGGCAACGTCACCATCTTTGTTTGTACATACAGCAGTGTTTCTTTGTTTGTGCATTTTACACGTATTATTTTATAAACATGAGTGATAAACGGAAAACTGAAAGTGCTAATACAAGTGGAAAGAAACGTAGGGCTCATAAAGTGAACATGATTGGGACAAAGATGGAAATAATTAGGCATGCCAAAAGCGGTGAATCTTTAGCTTCAATCGGATGCTCATTGGACTTAAGCCGGTCCAGTGTTTGTTCAGTTGTGAAGGAGAAGGACAAATATAATAATACAATACATACTGTGGCGTTCTGAATAAACGCCACATTTTATTAAAGAGCAAGGAACCAATCTACACACGCTTCGATGACGTTGGCGATATCCCGTTAGCAGACCGCGAAACAATTTGAGACATAATGATTGTGCAGTAGCTTGGCTTTCTCGTGAATGACAATTAAACTCAGCGGGACTTTCTTGATCACTTCTTCACTTTTCTTAATTGATCTTATTGTGGACTCATTCACACCAAGTAATTTACCAACTGATGAAGCAAATTCATTATGCGCAGGCCTATCTAAAACTTCAATTATCTTCTCCAGACTCTTCACTTTTTTTGCCTTTTTTACCGACTTTTCTTTCATTTCAATCATCACCCTCTCTGGGGTCAAGTTGAGGCAATATTACAAAAAAACTATGAAAATAGCAAATGCTTTAATGAAAAAAGAGGGATTTCGTATGTGCACTTCAGGCGGTCCTCGACTTTCTTGCGTTCAATATTCGTACAACTCGCACATTAATAATAATATTTATTTACAGCCGGTAATCACATTGTAGTCACAAATCACAGAATAAGTTTCATTAATCACAAAGTAATTTATTATCCAACTCATAGCCTGTAAAACGGTATTGGAGTTCAGCAACAGCTGGTCTTCCACCTCTTTCAGAAAAGACACTGCCATAAACAAAGATAATTTCACCAAAAAAAGACTAGATTATGATAAGGTTGGAAGCACTGTGTTACAAACAATACGAATAAATGTAACTCTTACAGTAATAAAAATTTCTTGAGAAAAAAGAATGAAAAACAAATAACGACAAATTATAAAAAGATAATAATCAATTACACTATGTGTGTGATAACCTTAGGATAATACATGGGAACAAGAACCCAAGATAGCATAGATTGACATCCCTGAACTGCCTTTTGTGTGCCGATCAGACTTTCGCGCGTCAGCTAAATGACGAACGAATATTTCGAATGGTGCTGGTTTCCAGGCACCGGGCCACCAGTTTCCAGCGCGTCGCCATCTTTGTCCGTACAGCAGTGTTTATTTGTTCAATTATTTAAATATTTTATTGCTCTTTGCCCTATCTCTCTATATTATATATCTCTATCTATATCTACAGTTCACCCTGCAAGCCACTGCAATTATAAAATCGACGATTGTGTCTAAAAGGCCCCTGCACAAAAAACTAAACATTTATACCATAATTAGAGACTTTATAATAATTTTTTGCTCTTTGGAAACGGAACCTCACTATAACATGTAAATCTCTCTTCGACTTTCGTACATTCGACTTTTGGACACGTTTTCAGGAACGCATTATGTACGAAAGTCGAGGACTGCATGTACTACGTATGAAGAAAGTAAAAACTGTTTATATGCTTTATTTCACATTTAAAAAAATTAAATAAGGGTTTTTATGTGAGGGGATACTATATTAAGAGCGTCTTGGTGCTTTTGAGAAAGATTGTGCTTCATAATACTTGAACACCCACCAACTGCGATACTAAATACTGCTGAACACATACAGTAAAACTCATTTATTACGTATTTGAGGGGACTGACTCATTGCTTCGATATAAGCATGACTTCTTATATACGAGAAACTTTTTTTTGGCCTATACATCCCATATAACACGTATAAACATACAGTAAAAGCTGTGCTATCCGGTTATTTAGAACCGGCTGCCCTTAGATACCGACAATTACACAAATACAATTCATTTTGTATTTATTTTTCTTTTTTTATGAATTTTTGTGTGAATAGTATGTGTAATACCACAACTTCTACTTTAAAGTTTCTTATAATATAAGATGTATATGTATTTACTCCGTATACTTCTGTGGCTGCCGAGTAAGCATGGCGTTTTTGTTTATGTAAGCCATTTGCATTGTCTAGATGTTTTGGTGTACTTCTACAATTTCCAGTTTTATCACTTTTTATTATTTAAAAAATTACCCATCCATTGAATATGGCATCAAAATAAATACCTAAAAGCAAGGGACAGGAGAGAAAAAGTTGTTTTAACGCTAACACAAACGCTGGAGCTGATCAAACGAATTGAAAAAGGAAAAAATAGAGCAGCCATAGTAAAAGAATTCAACATCAGATCTTCCACGCTCTACGATATCAAGGCTCATAAGGTTAAATTAATGAAATCTGTGTCATCTTCTGAGATGAGTAAATCAGCTAATAAACTTCATACACTTCATAAGCCAAAATGATAAAATATTATATGACTGGTTTTCACAGAAATGTACCTGTGATTTTAAATATCACATTGTGATTATGTTATGCATATTACCTATTTTAAAATACCTACGTCACCCTCGAATTTAAAATGGCAGATCATGCAGAAATATGAGGTACAAATGCAAAGGAAAGATATTAAAAGGAGTGAGATGTAGTTTTGATGCAAATTTTAAACTGATCGTGATAAATTACATAGAAAAAACAATAACTGTGACGCTAGTAGAAAATACAATATTTTGACAGGAATGCTTATATTTTAATTTTTTTAAAACCGGATTAGCCTTCCGATGCAATTCGAGCACTAATTTTATTATGTAAAATGTGAAAGACAATTCAAGAAAATCATAGAAGAATAAAAATTTCTCCCAGGTTTGTAGATTTTTTAATTTCTACTTTCTCATACGAAGTATCGTTATCGCGAAAAAATTTGACCTCGAGATTTTTACGGAAATATGTTTTAGGTGTTGCTGAATCCGAAAAAGTGGTTTTTGCAATGCCGTCTGTCTGTCTGTTACTGGCTCTGGAGCCTAGACGGTACAGCGAAAATGAATGAAATCTCGTACTTAAGCATTTCTTCATACTGAGCTGAGTATATGTAGAAATAGTTGACATTGCTCAACATTTAAGAGTAGTTTATTCTACGCATTTTAAACAACAATTCGATTTTCTCAAAAACAGCTTTAACGCTTTTGATCAAATTTCGTACAGATACTTGAGAATACGTCTACAATAATACCATGTATTTCATTTTTCACGATGAATGAATAAAAGGCTAGTTTATTCTAGGCAACTTTAACAACAATTCGATTTTCTCAAGAACGACTCTAACGATTTTGATCAAGTTTTGTACAGTTACTTCAGTATACATCTACAATAATACTACGTATTTCATTTTTCTCAATGAATGAATACAAGGCTAGTTTATTCTTGGGCAACTTTAACAAAAATTGGATTTTCTAAAGACAGAATTTATAGATATAAAACATTTATGTTTTAAGCATTTGTTAAGAATACCTCACATTTATGCAAAATTTCTTCGATATAACACCTCTAGAAGTGCATTTATGTGAATTTCATTGTTTAAACTTTATGAATTTTTAACAGCCACAATATAAAACTTTTATGAAATTCTCAATGTTATTTACCACGTAACATTATTTCCTAACATTATTAAAATTTTCAGCTTCCTGGATCTCCACAAAGTACATAAACATTAGTCAATTTGTTTAACATTTGAGAATTTATTATGGCTGAACGAATAAAAATCCTCAAATTTCTATAATCCCGTTTTCATTATTTGGCAAATTCAACAAATGGAATAAATTTCATCTTCATAGCTCATATAGAAGTACCTAAACTATGAAATGTTAATAAAATTGTTTATAATTTTTACCGGCCAAGAAAAGAAACATTGCTGCAATTTTGCAATTATGCCTCTAATTATGTTTTTCTATTCACCTAATTATTAAATTTCAGCTCTCCAACTACTGTAGTTTGTTCCAGACATTAGTAACCTCCCATATATACAGGCGACTCCCGAGTCTCGATTGTTTGAGTCTCGACTAATTCGAGATTTTGATCCCGCCGATTGATAATATACGTGGAATAATCTTCGCGTAGTTATTGGGTCCGACTAAACGCGAGGTTTAGTTTTGGTGTAGACATAGTTATATCTGCTCTATCTGTATGAATTTGTGCCGATATCACTTTTTTTTCTGTTATTCTTTTATTTAAATTTATTTATTTTATTGATTTATTTATAAATTTATCACTTGACATGGCATCTAAAAGGAAATGTAATAGTGATAATGTAAGGGAATCAAATAAAAGAGGGCATAAGATTCATAGTTATGAATTGAAATTAGAAATTTTAAAGCATGTTGAGAAAGGTGAAAGCCAAGCTGTAATCGCACGATCGTTGGGAATGTGTCCTTCAACTATTAGCACATATGTGAAACAGAAGGAGAAAATTCTAGAAGATGTGATAAAGTAACGGAATTTGATAACAAGAATAAACAGTCCTAGGCGCGGTGTTGTGATTCCTAAAATGGAAAAACTTTTAAAACTTTGGGTAGATGGTCAGTGTCAGAAAAACATACTGAAAGCTATACTGAAATCTCATGATCGTTGGGAATATGTCCTTCAACTATTAGCACTTATGTAAAACAGAAGGAGAAAATTCTAGAACGTGATAAATTCAGGTAATTTGATAACAACAATAAACACTTCCCCACCCAATAGCTCCTCTTCTTCCAACTAAAATCTTCCAACTTCTCAATTAATAAACCATGTCCAGTAAGTGCAGTTGAAGAAGATTTAAGGTATGAAAATATTTTTAATTTTATTGTTTCTTTATCTTAAGTTATTTTGTGCATTTATAATAACTTTTATAATAATTTCACTGCGATAAATAGTTGCATGTATAGATAGATGTACGCAGGTATGTTATCCAGCTCGCGGGAGTCGTTTGAAACAAACGACTGGCGCGATCCGGACTAGGCTGTCTGCACGACATATTGCATACATCTATCTTTGAAGTTCGAAACACAAATTTATTTTTTCATTTTTACTGCAAAAAAGAAGGTATACATTTAAAATAATTATTATATAATTTATTTATAATTTAATATTGTTGTATTAACATATTAGTAATATTATTCTATTTTTATAGAACGTGAGGGGAGACTTTTTCCTGATGTGCGGGAACGTATCCCCTGATTATAACATGCAAGTATATGGAAAAACGGCGTTCAACACTTGAATACTCAAGATTTGAACAGGTTTTCAGGAACGCACCCCCAATGAGACTCGGGAATCCCCTGTATATCCTATATACCATTCTATATCGACTCTTCTTACAGAGGATATAGGATACTAGTGAATGTGTGCTTGCATTCCCCAAGCATTTTTTCTCACCTTAAAGTAAAAATAAAAGCAGAAAAATAATTTCCAAACGCATGTTTGCATCTCTGTGCCAACTTAACTGTTTTTCTGTTTTGAAATTATTGGGGTAAAAACAACCCCTAAAATTTATAATTATAATTTCTTTTGGTTTTCATCATTCGTTTCGAATACCTCACATTTTCTCATAATATCATCAATGTAGCACCTATAAAAGTGCATTTATAGAAATTTAATAGTTTATATTTTATGAATTTTTAACAGCCACAATAACAAATATTTCTGAAATTTTCGATGTTATTTACTACCGGAGCATCATTCCCTACCTAGTTTAAAATCTTCAGCTTCCTGCACCTTCAGAAAGTACATAAGCATTAGTCAATTTGTTTAACATTAGAGAATTTATTACGTATGAACGAATAAAAATTTTCAAATTTCTATATTCCTGTTTTCAATATTTTGCAAATTCTACATCTACAAAAAATTTCAGCATCATAGCGCATTTAGAAGTACCTAAATCATGAAATGTTAGTAAAATAGTTTATAATTTTTGCCGGCCTAGAAAATGAACATTGTTGCAATTTTCCAATTACTCCTAGGATTATTTTTTTCTGTTCACCTATGTATTAAATTTCAGCTCTCCAACTATTGTAGTTTGGGCCAGACATTAGTATCCTCCTATATATATCCTATATATCATTCTATATCGACTCTTCTTACAGAGGATACAGGATACTAGTGAAGGTGTGCTTGCATTCTTCAAGCATTTTCTCTCACCCTAAAGTAAAGAGTATGAGCCGACAATTAATTTTTAAATGCAACGGTTTGCACCTTCTTGCAGGTTTACATGTTTTTCCTTATTGGGATAAAAACAACCTCTAAAATTTATAATTATACTATTTTTTTAGGTTTTCATCATTCGTTACGAATACCTCACATTTGTGCAAAATATCATCGGTGTAGCACCTCCAGAAGTGCATTTATATAAATTGAATTGTTTAAACTTTACGAACTTTCAACAGCCACAATAATAAATATTTCAAAAATTTTCAATGTTAGTTACTACCAGAGCATAATTCTCTACCTTGTTTAAAATTTTCAGCTTCCTGCACCTTCAGAAAGTACATAAGCATTAGTCAATTTGTTTAACATTTGAGAATTTATTACGACCGAATGAATAAAAATTTTCAAATTTCTATAATCCCGTTTTCATTATTTGGCAAATTCTACCACTACAAAAAATATCAGCTTAATAGCATATTTAGAAGTAGCTAAACGACGAAATGATAGTAAAATTGTTTATAATTTTTACCGGAGATATAGAATGATATATAGGATATATATAGGAGGATAGTAATGTCTGGCCCAAACTACAATAGTTGGAGAGCTGAAATTTAATGCATAGGTGAACCGAAAGAAATAATCGGAGGAATAATTGCAAAATTGCAAGAATGTTTATTTTATTAGACGGTAAAAATTATAAACTAATTTACAAACATTTCATGGTTTAGGTACTTCTAAACGTGGTATGAAGCTGAAAATTTTTCTTGAGGTAGAATTTGCCAACCAATGATAATGGGATTATAGAAATTTGGAAATTGTTATTTGTTCGGCCATAATAAATTCTCAAATGTTAAACAAATTGACTAATGTTTATGTACAGCCAGGAAGCTGAAAATTTTAACCGACATATGAAATAATGTTCCGGTGGTAAATAACATTGACAATTTTAGAAATAATTTTTGTTGTGGCTGTTAAAAATTCAAAAAGTTTAAACAATGAAATTCATATAAATGCACTTCTAGAGGTGCTACATTGATGAAATTTCACATAAATGTGAGATATTCGTAACAAATGATAAAAGCCTATAAATTCTTTATAATTATAAATTTTAGGGGTTGTTTATACCCCAATATTCTCAAAACAGAAAAACACGTAATTCGGAGCCGAGATGCAAACTTATGCATTAAAAATTATTTTTCGGCTTTTACTTTTACTTTAAGGTGAGAAAAGATGCTTGCAGAATGCAAGCACAATTAACTAGTATCCTATATATATCCTATATATATCCTATATATCATCATCATTATCAGCCTTTTTCAATCCACTGAGGGATGAAGGCCTCCCCCCAGACTCTTCCAGTTTTCCCTGTCAACTGCCTCCCTCCTCCAAGTTTGCCCCAAGAACTTAACAAGCTCTCTGTCCCACCTGTCTTTCGGTCTTCTTTTCGGTCTCTTGATGTTTCTTGGGATCCATTCAATGACACTGGACGTCCAACGCTGGTCATTTCTTCTAGCAATGTGGCCCACCCACTGCCATTTTAGCACCTTCACTCTTCTAATCACGTCACAGACTCCCGTCTTCTTTCTTACCCAGTCGTTCCTCTTGTGGTCTCTTCGGGTGATCCCTAAATGCATCTCTCAATGCTCTTCTGTGTTGTTTGCAGGCGTTGTATCATTCTGGCATTCATGATCTACGTATAAAATGCATACGTCAAAACAGGCAGAACACATTGGTCATACAGTCTCCTTTTTAGGAAGACTGGAATATTTGATTTAAAGGTGTTCGCATTCTTGCCAAAAGCACTCTATGCCATCTTCACTCTCCGGTTGATATCTCCAAGAAGTGAACCATCAGTAGTGATGAGTTGACCTAAGTAAACATAGTCGGTTACTTCTCCGAGTTCTGCTCCATTGATATGTACCTTCTCAGAATTTGTGAAGGAGTTGCACATAACCTTTGTTTTATTAAGATTCATCTTAAGTCCAGCTTCTCGGTTTGCTTGCTCAAGCTCTTCAGTTCTTCTAAGGAGCTCTTCTGGGCTTCCTGCGAACAGTATGATATCATCTGCAAAGCACAGGTGACTCAGATGTTCCTCCCAGTCTAGCATTTTGAATACTTCCTCTAGAGCTGCTGTAAATAACTTAGGGGACATAGTATCTCCTTGTCTCACTCACTTTTTGGCCTTAAAGACACTCATCTCTTCATGCAGCTGAACATATGTTGTCGTATTTTCGAAGATATTCTTGATCAAGGTTATGTACGTTTCTTCTACTCCTTGTTTCTTTAGTGCAAGTAACACCGACGAAGTTCGGACAGAGTTGAATGCTTTCTCATAGTCGATAAAGCACATACATAGAGGTAATTTGTACTCATTAGTCCGACTGATTCCCTCTCTTACGACTTGGATGTGGTCCATTGTGCTATACCAACTGCGAAATACAGCTTGCTCTCTGGGTTTGACAGAATCAAGATGGTTTTGAAGGCGCATAGTGAGTATTTTGGTGAATATTTTGTAGACTGTTGGGAGTAGGCTGATCGGTCTGTAGTTATTCAAGTCTTCTTTGGAACCTTTCTTGTGCAGAAGGATAATACATGCATGGTTCCATGTTTCTGGTATCTTCTTCTTCCTCAGACAGGAATTAAAAATCTTAGCGGGAATTGTTTCCGTATGATTACCCATTGCTTTGAATACTTCCGCTGTTATACCATCCATTCCAGATGCATTTCCATTCTTCATACTTCTGATTGCCTATCTCACCTCTTCCGGAAGGATATCTGGGACCTCTTTGGTGGGCATGTTTCCATCATAATTTACTTCGTCATTTCCTAGAGGATCCTCATACAGCTTGGTGTAAAATTCTTGTACCCGTTTCAGGATTAGTTTCTTACTATGGGTTATGGAGCCGTCTTCTAGTATCAAGGCCACCAGCTGTCTCTTTCCGATCAAGAGATGTTGCTTCATTTTCTTGTAACTTCTATTGTTTTCTATGGCTTTCTTGATTAGCTCATAATTATATTTTTTCACATCTTCCTTGATGCACTTCCTTATAGTTTTGTGTAGTTCTGCAAAATGGATCATTTCTTTAGGATCATTAGTAATTATCATTTTCCTTCTTTTTTCCATCAGCAATTTTGTTTTTTCGGTCAACTTTTTCTCTGGCTTTGTTTTAACTGTTCCTCCTATTTCTTCAGCGGTTTCCTTGAGTATCTCCATAAATTGGGATTCAACTTCTTGGCCTTCCAGTGCACTGAATCGATTTTTCAGTTGGAGCTGAAATTCTTCTTTTCATTCTTTTAGCACTTTCGTGTTGATAATAGACTTAGGATTCTTTATAAGCTTCTGTCTTTCTAACTTTGAGTTGAATTTTATTCTGCATCTTACCAATATCCTATATATATCCTTTATATATATCCTACATAAATCCTATATATATCCTATATCCTCTGTAAGAAGAGTCGATATAGAATGATAGGATACAAGCATTTTTTCTCACTTAACACGTTCGTTGCAGAGCACTGCATATGTAGTACTCTCCCACTTTTCACACTCCGTCTCTTCTATTACGTCCGTAGAGGGATTTGGACTCCGAGAGAAATCTCGTAGTGCGTTTTAGCCTCATTTCTTCTCTAGCATTCGTGCGGTGAAGATCGTTTCTGCGTCGGAGGTATAAAAAGTCTTTTTTTCTTTCTCTTCGTTGATTTTTAAGATAAGCCTTATTTTTTCTCTTACAAATGAAATAATATTTTTTTTAATGCTTGAATCTGTCAAATGAATACTATTTAGAACCATTAGTAAAATATTTCTTAATCGGAAATTTTCGAATTTCAGAATTACGTATTACCCGTAACGCCAAACTCCTCCTGAGTTAATCTCGCGGCATACCTGTAAATAAATAAGAGATATTCTGTTGTTGCTTTACTCATGAATATTTTCAAATTATCCCTGTATAAATGCTAAATAAATTATTTCAGATTTTCAAGGCAGATAGCCACCGCAGTCCTTTATTTATGCGATATTCGGACGGAACAAAAATAATTATCAAATACTGGGCCTATATGCAGTTAGGACAACGTCATGTCTGGCCCAAAATACAACAGTTGGAGAGCTGAAATTTAATGCATAGGTGAATCGAAAAATATGATTGAAGGAAAAATTTCAAAATTGCAATAATGTTTATTTTCTTGGCCGGTAAAAATTATAAACAATTTTACTAACATTTCATGGTTTAGGTACTTCTAAATGTGCTATGAAGCTGAAATTTTTTCTAATTGTAGAATTTGCCAAATAATGAAAACGGGAATATAGAAATTTGAAAATTTGTATTCGTTTGGCCGTAATAAATTCCTAAATGTTAAACAACTTGACTAATGTTTATGTACATTCTGAAGCTCTAGGAAGCTGAAAATTTTAACAGCGTTAGGAAATAATGTTCCGGTAGTGAATAACATTGAAAATTTCATAAAAGTTTTATATTGTGGCTGTTAAAAATTCATATATTTTAAACAATGAAATTCATATAAATGCACTTCTAGAGGTGCTATGTCGATGAAATTTTGCATAAATGTGAGGTATTCGTAACAAATGCTAAAAACCTATAAATTCTTTATAATTATAAATTTTAGGGATTGTGTTTATCGCAATATTGTCCATAAGGAAAAACACGTAAATCAGCAAGAAGGTGCAAACTGTTGCGTTTAAAAATTATTTGTCAGCTCATAGTCTTTAGGGTGAGAGAAAATGCTCGCAGAATGCAAGCACACCTTCACTAGTAATATATAGACACCATCCTGTCCTCCTTGTCTACGTAACCCATGTGGCGATTGTAGTCTTCGATAATTTCCGGCCTCAGTGCATTTCCCCGCTCATCACTGAAATTTCCTTCTCCCGGTGGATCGTGAATAATGGTTTTATATAAGGGCAAAGGGAGAATGAATATAAAAAATCAGTTTACCAAGGAAAGAACAGAGATTTTCACTTTTCTATCAAGAAAAAAATTCTTGTCCCAACTAACGCTCTGTTCGAAAGTCGGCTAAACGCGGTCTAAACATGCAGAAGAAAAAAGGGAGGAAGAAAATAATGGTAAGAGTTTCAGGAAACTTCTCCTATGCCGGGACATTTTTATTGCCCACATGTGGAGTGTGAAGTGGGTTACAGTTAGAGAGCAGCTGGGCTAAGACTCTCTCCCTTACTCTTGGTGTAAGGTCTCCTCACCCCCAGTATTGGAACCTACGGCGTGATTCCTCAACAAATCATGAGAAGAGGTTTTTAGGATGATCCTTCCAAAATTTTACACATCCAGGATGAATGCACCATCTGAGGTTAAACTAATAACATTTTGCCGAAATTTGCTCGGCGGGTTGCATTCCTTTTCGGCCACCACAAGTTACTGACCGCTGCATATGCAGTACTACTCAAAAAATAAATATTATTAGAAATTATGACATTTTCCCTCTTTAACATCATATTTAGAACGTAAATGTGAAGTCGTATTGAATTTCCTCAATAAAAATTTTCCCCATAATCCGGGAATTCGTAATAATTCTTTTCCGCAATGAATGTGTTAATAAGAGAGACTAAAAGGTGAAAAAAAAATTCTAAATGGAAAAGCGCCCTGCACCTTATTTAATGCTTTCCTTTTGGGAAATAATCTCAAATTTGAGGTTACCTGGAATCGAACCGATGAGACCTATGCAGGAGTTGTCAAATACTATGGAGAAAGACATCTACAAACCCTGAAAATATCATCTATTTACTCCTCTTAGTTTCGTCTATATGAAGGAATTCATTTTTTCCATGCTTTCTTATGGGAGATATACCGGGTTGTCTTGAGTTGAACTTAGGACACTTGCGGTGAAAGTGATAAAGGTTCCCTAGAGTTGTGAAATTTTGCACATATACATATATATATACATATATCTAGGTTATATGGAGCTGCCTCATCATTTTTTTCTCGTATGGAGCAATACTGGGGCAAAAAAGCTCCAAAAATGGGAATTATATAAATATCAGATTTCCTTCATTAGGCAAATTTACCATTAACAGCATTAAAATATAAGCCTCTGATTCCCATTTAAAGCTTACCCATATGAAAGCATTAAGGCTGTTGCCTAGGAAGCCTATTGTTAGACCCAGAAAAATTACCGCTTATTCCGATAAAAACTATAAATTTATGCTAATTCTACTCGGATTTGAATTCTGTCTTCAAAAATAAGAAACTACAATTTATATCCTATCCGACAGTTTGTCTCGAGTTTGTATCTTGACGGGAAGTAATTTTAAAGTGCAAATATAAAAACCTCTACACCAATTTACGTTTTCTTATGGGCAAAAAGTGGATCAAATAGGGGCCAAAATAGCCCCTGAAAATAGGAATTTTGCCAGTTTCGGATTTTATCCTTCGGTTGTTACCAAAAATCTATATTCCTACCAATTTTCAAATTTCTAGCACATCTGGAAGTGCCTCATAATTTTGTATCCTCCAATATATATATCATTCTATATCGACTCTTCTTACAGAGGATATAGGATATATATATATATATATATATATATACTAGTTGTTATGTGCTTGCATTCTGCAAGCATTTTCAAATTTTAGCATTTTTACAAATTCAAATTACTCCCAAGCGATGTTGTACATAATCATATAACCATGTCAAATTTGGAGTTTGTTGCTCATTTAGAAGTGCCTTATAATTTTAATCCTCGTATGGAGCAATAATGGAGCAAAACAGCCCCTAACATTAAGAATTATTACAGTCTCAGATTTTTTCCATCTGTTGTATCTAAAAACCCATAATTCTGCCAAATTTCAAGTTTGTATCTCATTATCAAGTGCCTTATAATTATCACATTCTTATGGGGCCGAAAAAGGGCAAAACCACACATTAAAAATAGGAATTTTTGGATTTTTACAATTTTATCTTAGTTTGCCGTGAAAATTCTATAATCGTGCCAAATTTCAAGTCTCTAGGTCATATGCAGCTGCCTCGCATTTTTTGTTCTCGCATGGGTCCGAAAAGGGGCAAAACCGCCCTTTAAAAATGAGAATTTTCGTAATTTTATAATTTCATCTTAGGTTTCAATGAAATTTCTATAACCGTGCCAAATTTCAAGTCTCTGGGTCCTATGCAGTTGCATCGCCATTTTTGTTCTCGAATGGGGCAATAATGGGGCAAAACAGCCCCAAAAATG
The DNA here is from genome assembly GCA_036926305.1 of Uropetala carovei. Taxonomy (NCBI): domain Eukaryota; kingdom Metazoa; phylum Arthropoda; class Insecta; order Odonata; family Petaluridae; genus Uropetala; species Uropetala carovei. The sequence continues at coordinate 119,824 of JAXCHB010000184.1, forward strand.
AGGATTATATCAATATTGGATTTCATTCATTAGGTGTAGTTAAACATTAACAGCATTAAAATATAAGCCTCTGATTCCCATTAAAAGCTTACCCATATGAAAGGATAGAGCTTGTTACCAAGGAGACCTATTGTTAGACCCAGAAAAATTAGCAATATTTTGCGATAAAAACTATAAAATTACGCTAATTCTACTCGGATTTGCATTCCGTCTTCAAAAATAAGAAACTACAATTTATATCCTATCCGACAGTTTAAGTCTCGAGTTCGTATCTTGACGGGAAGTAATTTTAAAATGCAAATATAAAAACCTCTACACCAATTTACATGTTTTCTTATGGGCAAAAAGTGGCCAAAATAGCCCTTCAAAATAGTACTTTCGAGAGTTTCGGATTTTTTCCTTCGGTTGTGACCAAAAACCTATAATCCTACCAAATTTCAAGTTTCTGGCACATCTGGAAGTGCCTCATAATTTTGTATCCTCATATATATATATATATATATATACTAGTTGTTATGTGCTTGCATTCTGCAAGCATTTTCAAATTTTAGCATTTTTACAAATTCAAATTACTCCCAAGCGATGTTGTACATAATCATATAACCATGTCAAATTTGGAGTTAGTTGCTCATTTAGAAGTGCCTTATAATTTTAATCCTCGTATGGGGCAATAATGGAGCAAAACAGCCCCTAACATTATGAGTTATTACACTCTCAGACTTTTTCCATCTGTTGTAACTAAAAACCCATAATTCTGCCAAATTTCAAGTTTGTATCTCATTAAGAAGTGCCTTATAATTATCACATTCGTATGGGGCCGAAAAAGGGCAAAACCACACATTAAAAATAGAAATTTTTGCAATTTTGCAATTTTATCTTAGTTTGCTTTGAAAATTCTATAATCGTGCCAAATTTCAAGTCTCTAGGTCCTATGCAGCTGCCTCGCATTTTTTGTTCTCGCATGGGGCCGAAAAGCGGCAAAGCCGCCCCTTAAAAATGAGAATTTTAGTAATTTTATAATTTTATCTTAGGTTGCAATGGAATTTCTATAACCGTGCCAAATTTCAAGTCTCTGGGTCCTATGCAGTTGCATCGTCTTTTTTATTCTCGAATTGGGCAATAATGGGGCAAAACAGCCCCAAAAATCAGGATTATATCAATATTGGATTTCATTCATTAGGTGTAGTTTAACATTAACAGCATTAAAATATAAGCCTCTGATTCCCATTAAAAGCTTACCCATATGAAAGGATAGAGCTTGTTACCAAGGAAACCTATTGTAAGACCCAGAAAAATTACTACTTTTTTGAGATAAAAACTATAAATTTACGTTAATTCTACTCGGATTTGAATTCTGACTTCAAAAATAAGAGACTACAATTTATATCCTATCCGACAGTTTAAGTCTCGAGTTCGTATCTTCACGGGAAGTAATTTTAAAATGCAAATATAAAAACCTCTACACCAATTTACATGTATTCTTATGGGCAAAAATTGGGGCAAAAAGGGGCCAGAATAGCCCCTCAGAATAGGAATTTTGCCAGTTTCGGATTTTTTCCTTTGGTTGTGACCAAAAACCTATAATCCTGCCAAATTTCAAGTTTCTAGCACATCTGGAAGTGCCTCATAATTTTGTATCCTCATATCTATAATATATAGATGCTTCTTACACATGATATATCATATATATAGGAGGATACAAAATTATGAGGCACTTCCAGATGTGCCAGAAACTTGAAATTTGGTAGGATTATAGGTTTTTGGTCACAACCAAAGGAAAAAATCCGAAACTGGCGAAATTCCTATTTTGAGGGTCTATTTTGGCCCCTTTTTGCCCCATTTTTTGCCCATAAGAAAACATGTAAATTGGTGTGGAGGTTTTTATATTTGCATTTTAAAATTACTTCCCATAAAGATACGAACTCGAGACTTAAACTGTCAGATAGAATATGAATTGTAGTTTCTTATTTTTAAAGACGGAATGCAAATCCGAGTAGAATTAACGTAAATTTATAGTTTTTATCTCAAAAAAGTAGTAATTTTTCTGGGTCTTACAATAGGTTTCCTTGGTAACAAGCTCTATCCTTTCATATGGGTAAGCTTTTAATGGGAATCAGAGGCTTATATTTTAATGCTGTTAATGTTAAACTACACCTAATGATGGAAATCCGATATTGATATAATCCTTCTCTTTGGGGCTGTTTTGCCCCATTATTGCCCCAGTCGAGAACAAAAAAGACGATGCAACTGCATAGGACCCAGAGACTTGAAATTTTGCACGGTTATAGAAATTTCATTGCAACCTAAGATAAAATTCTCATTTTTAAAGGGCGGTTTTGCCCCTTTTCGGACCCATGTGAGAACAAAAAATGTGAGGCAGCTGCATAGGACCTAGAGACTTGAAATTTGGCACGGTTATAGAAATTTCATTGCAACCTAAGATAAAATTATAAAATTACAAAAATTCTCATTTTTAAGGGCGGCTTTGCCGCTTTTCGGCCCCATGAGAGAACAAAAAATGCGAGGCAGCTGCATAGGACCTAGAGACTTGAAATTTGGCACGATTATAGAATTTTCATAGCAAACTAAGATAAAATTGTAAAATTGCAAAAATTCCAATTTTTAATGTGTGGTTTTGCCCCTTTTCGGCCCCATACGAGTGTGATAATTATAAGGCACTTCTTAATGAGATATAAACTTGAAATTTGGCAGAATTATGGGTTTTTAGTTACAACAGATGGAAAAAATCTGAGAGTGTAATAACTCATAATGTTAGGGGCTGTTTTGCTCCTTTATTGCCCGATACGAGGATTAAAATTATATGGCATTTCTAAATGAGCTACAAACTCCAAATTTGATATGGTTATATGATTATGTACAACATCGCTTGGGAGTAATTTGAATTTGTAAAAATGCTAAAATTTGAAAATGCTTGCAGAATGCAAGCACACGTTAACTAGTATATATATATATAATACTAGTTGTTATGTGCTTGCATTCTGCAAGCATTTTCAAATTTTAGCATTTTTACAAATTCAAATTACTCCCAAGCGATGTTGTACATAATCATATAACCATGTCAAATTTGGAGTTTGTTGGTCATTTAGAAGTGCCTTATAATTTAATCCTCGTATGGAGCAATAATGGAGCAAAACAGCCCCTAACGTTAAGAATTATTACACTCTCAGATTTTATCCATCTGTTGTAACTAAAAACCCATAATTCTGCCAAATTTCAAGTTTGTATCTCATTAACAAGTGCCTTATAATTATCACATTCTTATGGGGCCGAAAAAGGGCAAACCCACACATTAACAATAGGAATTTTTGGATTTTTACAATTTTATCTTAGTTTGCCGTGAAAATTCTATAATCGTGCCAAATTTCAAGTCTCTAGGTCCTATGCAGCTGCCTCGCATTTTTTGTTCTCGCATGGGTCCGAAAAGGGGCAAAACCGCCCTTTAAAAATGAGAATTTTCGTAATTTTATAATTTCATCTTAGGTTTCAATGAAATTTCTATAACCGTGCCAAATTTCAAGTCTCTGGGTCCTATGCAGTTGCATCGCCTTTTTTGTTCTCGAATGGGGCAATAATGGGGCAACACAGCCCCAAAAATCAGGATTATATCAATATTGGATTTCATTCATTAGGTGTAGTTTAACATTAACAGCATTAAAATATAAGCCTCTGATTCCCATTAAAAGCTTACCCATATGAAAGGATAGAGCTTGTTACCAAGGAAACCTATTGTAAGACCCAGAAAAATTACTACTTTTTTGAGATAAAAACTATAAATTTACATTAATTCTACTCGGATTTGAATTCTGACTTCAAAAATAAGAGACTACAATTTATATCCTATCCGACAGTTTAAGTCTCGAGTTCGTATCTTCACGGGAAGTAATTTTAAAATGCAAATATAAAAACCTCTACACCAATTTACATGTATTCTTATGGGCAAAAATTGGGGCAAAAAGGGGCCAGAATAGCCCCTCAGAATAGGAATTTTGCCAGTTTCGGATTTTTTCCTTTGGTTGTGACCAAAAACCTATAATCCTGCCAAATTTCAAGTTTCTAGCACATCTGGAAGTGCCTCATAATTTTGTATCCTCATATATATATATATATAATACTAGTTGTTATGTGCTTGCATTCTGCAAGCATTTTCAAATTTTAGCATTTTTACAAATTCAAATTACTCCCAAGCGATGTTGTACATAATCATATAACCATGTCAAATTTGGAGTTTGTTGGTCATTTAGAAGTGCCTTATAATTTAATCCTCGTATGGAGCAATAATGGAGCAAAACAGCCCCTAACGTTAAGAATTATTACACTCTCAGATTTTTTCCATCTGTTGTAACTAAAAACCCATAATTCTGCCAAATTTCAAGTTTGTATCTCATTAACAAGTGCCTTATAATTATCACATTCTTATGGGGCCGAAAAAGGGCAAAACCACACATTAAAAATAGGAATTTTTGGATTTTTACAATTTTATCTTAGTTTGCCGTGAAAATTCTATAATCGTGCCAAATGTCAAGTCTCTAGGTCCTATGCAGCTGCCTCGCATTTTTTGTTCTCGCATGGGTCCGAAAAGGGGCAAAACCACCCTTTAAAAATGAGAATTTTCGTAATTTTATAATTTCATCTTAGGTTTCAATGAAATTTCTATAACCGTGCCAAATTTCAAGTCTCTGGGTCCTATGCAGTTGCATCGCCTTTTTTGTTCTCGAATGGGGCAATAATGGGGCAAAACAGCACCAAAAATGAGGATTATATCAATATCGGATTTCCTTCATTAGGTGTAGTTTAACATTAACAGCATCAAAATATAAGCCTCTGATTCCCATTAAAAGCTTATCCATATGAAAGGATAGAGCTTGTTACCAAGGAAACCTATTGTAAGACCCAGAAAAATTAGCAATGTTTTGCGATAAAAACTATAAAATTACGCTAATTCTACTCGGATTTGCATTCCGTCTTCAAAAATAAGAAACTACAATTTATATCCTATCCGACAGTTTAAGTGTCGAGTTCGTATCTTGACGGGAAGTAATTTAAAAATGTAAATATAAAAACCTCTGCACCAATTTACATGCTTTCTTATGGGCAAAAAATGGGGCAAACAGGGGCCTAAATAGCCCCTCAAAATAGGAATTTTGCCAGTTTCGGATTTTTTCCTTTGGTTGTGACTAAAAACCTATAATCCTACCAAATTTCAAGTTTCTGGCACATCTGGAAGTGCCTCATAATTTTGTATCCTCATATATATATATATAATATATCATGTGTAAGAAGCATCTATATATTATAGATATATATATATATAATACAAGTAAATGTGTGCTTGCATTCTGCAAGCATTTTCTCTAACCTTAAAGTAAAAATAAAAGCTGAAAAATAATTTTCAATGCTTAAAGTTGCATTCCGCTCCAAATTACTTGTTTTTCTGTTTTGAAAATAATGGGGTAAAAACAACCCCTGAAATTTATAATTATAAAATATTTATAGGTTTTTATCATTTGTTATGAATACCTCACATTTATACGAAATTTCATCAATGTAGCACCTCTAGAAGTGCATTTATATGAATTTCATTGTTTAAAGGTTTTTAATTTTTAACAGCCACAGCAAAAAATATTTCTAAAATTTTCAATGTTATTTACCACCGGGACATTATTTCCTAACTCCGTTAATATTTTCAGCTTCCTGGATCTACAGAAAGTACATAAACATTAGTCAGTTTTTTAAACATTTGAGAATTTATTACGGCCAAACGAATAAAAAATTTCAAATTTCTATATTCCCATTTTCATTATTTGGCGAATTCTACAGGTAGAAAAAATTTCAGCTTGATAGCGCATTGAGAAATACCTAAACCACGAAATGTTAGTAAAATTGTTTATAATTTTTAGCGGCCAAAATAGTACTACAATTTATATCCTATCCGAAAGTTTAAGTCTCGAGTTTGTATCTTGACGGGAAGTAATTTTAAAATGCAAATATAAAAACCTCTACACCAAATTACATGTTTTCTTATGGGCAAAAAATGGGGCAAAAAGGGGCCAAAATAGCCCTTCAAAATAGGAATTTCTACAGTTTCGGATTTTTTCCTTTGGTTGTGTCCAAAAACCTATAATCCTACCAAATTTCAAGTTTCTGGCACATCTGGAAGTGCCTCATAATTTTGTATCCTCCTATATATATGATATATATATATATATCATGTGTAAGAAGCATCTATATATTATAGATATATATCATGTGTAAGAAGCATCTATATATTATAGATATACTAGTGAAGCTGCGCTTGCATTCTGCAAGCATTTTCTCTCACCCTAAAGTAAAGAGTATGAGCCGACAAATAATTTTGAAATGCAACTGTTTGCATCTTCTTGCCAGTTTACGTGTTTTTCCTTATTGTCAATATTGGGGTATAAACAACCCCAAAAATTTATAATTATGAAACTTTTATAGGTTTTCTGCATTTGTTACGAATACCTCACATTTATGCAAAATTTCATCAATGTAGCACCTATAGAAGTGCATTTATCTGAATTTCATTGTTTAAATTTTATTAATTTTTAACAGCCGCGACAATAAATATTTCCAAAATTTTCAATGTTATTTACCACCGGGACATTATTTCCTAACTGTTAAAATTTTCAGCTTCCTGGATCTACAGAATGTACATAAACATTAGTCAATTTTTTAAACATTTGAGAATTTATTATGGCCGAACGAATAAAAATTTTCAAATTTCTATATTCCCTTTTTCATTATTTGGTGAATTCTACCGGTAAAAACAATTTCAGCTTGATAGCGCATTGAGAAATACCTAAACCATGAAATGTTGGTAAAATTGTTTATAATTTTTAGCGGCCAAAATAATGCACATTGTTGCAATTTTGCAATTTTACCTCCGATTATTTTTTTTTATTCACCTCGGTATTAAATTCCAGCTCTAAAACTATTATAGTTTGGGCCAGACATTAGTATCCTCCTATATCCTATATATATCCTATATCGTATATCGTATATCCTCCTCTGTAAGAAGAGTGCTTATAGAATGATATCATGTGTAAGAAGCGTCTATATATTATGATATATATAAATATACTAGTTAATGTGTGCTTGCATTCTCCAAGCATTTTTAGCATTTTTAGAATTTCAAATTATTCCAATCAATTTTGAACAAAATCATGTAACTGCATCAAATTTCAACTTTGTAGCTCATTTAGAAGTGCATTATAATTTTATTCGTTGCATAGGGCAATTATGTGGCAAAACAGTCACTAAGATTTTGCATTATTACAATATCGGATTTCGTCTTTCTGTTGTAACTAAAAACCCATAATTCTGCCAAATTTCATGTTTGTATCTTATTAAGAATTGCCGTATAATTTTCACATTGGTGTGGGTCATAAATAGGGCAAAACCAACCTTAAAATTTGAAAAATTCGCTGTATTTTATTTTATCTTCGGTTGCATGAAATTTTTATAATGATGCCAAATTTCAAGTTTCTAGGTCATATGGAGCTGCCTCATCTTTTTTGTTCCCGTTTGGAGCAATACTGGGGTAAAAACCCCCAAAAATGAGGATTATTATTACAGTATCGGTTTTCCTTCATTAGGCATAGTTTAACATTAATGGCTTTAAAATATAAGCCTCTGATTCCCATTAAAAGCTTACCCATATGAAAGCATTAAGCCTGTTGTTGCCTAGGAAGCCTATTGTTAGACCCAGAAAAATTACCACTTTTTTGCGATAAATCCTTACTTTTATGCTAATTCTAATCGGATTTAAATTCTGTCTTCAAAAATAAGAAAATACAATTTATATCCTATCCGACAGTTTAAGTCTCGAGTTCGTATCTTGACGGGAAGTAATTTTAAAATGCAAATATAAAAACCTCTACACTAATTTACATGTAATCTTATGGGCAAAAAATGGGGCAAAAAGGGGCCAAAATAGCCCTTCAAAATAGGAATTTCGACGGTTTCGGATTTTTTCCTTCGGTTGTGACCAAAACCCTATAATCCTACCAAATTTCAAGTTCCTGGCACATCTGGAAGTGCCTCATAATTTCGTATCCTCCTATATATATATATCATGTGTAAGAAGCATCTATATATTATAGATATATATATATCATGTGTAAGAAGCATCTATATATTATAGATATATATATATCACGTGTAAGAAGCATCTATATATTATAGATATCATGTGTAAGAAGCGTCTATATATTATAGATATATCATGTGTAAGAAGCATCTATATATTATAGATATATAGGAGGAACTAATGTCTGGCACAAACCATAATAGTTGGAGATCTGAAATTTAATACAGAGGTGAATCAAAAAAAATTATCGGAGGAAAAATTTCATAATTAGGTTTAATTTCCTGGCCCTTAAAATTTATAACTATTTTACTAACATTCCATGGTTTAGCTACTTCTTCATGTGTTATGAAGTTTAAATTTTTTCTATTCGTAGAATTTGCAAAATAATGAAAACAGGATTATAGAAAATTTAAAATGTTTATTCGTTCAGCCGTAATAAATTCTCAAATGTTAAACAAATTGACTAATGGTTATGTACATTCTGTAGATCCAGGAAGCTGAAAATATTAACATGGTAGGAAATAATGTTCCGGTGGTAAATAATATTGAAAATTTCATAAAAGTTTTATATTGTGGCAGTTAAAAATTCATAAACTTTAAACACCTAGCCGTAGATGCACTGAGATCTGCTCCGCACATTTAAAACTTAAACGACGATAACTCGCAGTGTATTCCCTGGTTTCACGTGAAATGTTTTCTGCAGCTTATACTAACATTCTACACACTGACAAACTTATTAAATAGTAGATATAACTTATATAGTTGTTGTTAAAACTAGTTTTCGGCAAGGCTGCACTGTGAAGCATCCCGAAAATAGTGTCTGACTAACTTACGTTCTATTATATATAGAAGAAACGTGTCTCCTGTAAATGTAGAAGGATTGAGTTTTAATTATTTAAAAGATTCGTTATGATATCTTGCTTCGTTTTTGAGATACTAACGTAGATATTTGAAGAGCAGCAAAATTGTAGACGTTTAGTGACTCTCTTTCCGCCTTTCAACGCTTTGTCGGCGTGACGTCACGTTGGTATTTTCTATGGCGTAATAAGCATGACTTGCACTTTTTGTGTGACCCTACTCTTTACTTTAGGGTAAGAGAAAATGCTTGCAGAATGCAAGCACACCTTCACTAGTATCCTATATCCTACATCCTCCTCTGTAAGATCCAAGTTTATAGTATAGATATAACTTTTTTTAGGCGCGTTTTGCTTCCAGCGTGAGTGCCTATTATCGTCGGTCTGTCCGTCCATCCGTCTGTCTGTCCGTCCACATGTTCATTCTCAGTTTCTACCAAATGGATTTTCATGAAATTTGATATTAAGGACTTACAATCAAATATAATAAGAAAATCGCATAAATGAATCATGTATGCCAATCAGGGGTACCACTTTCCTGGTGATAAAAAATGAAATTTTCGTCATATCTCGTAAATTATTGGTCGTTTCTAAATATTTTAATCAAATAAAAATTGTAGAACTGGTAAATTAGACTATTTCTTTTTCCAAGTATTTTTATCATAGGAGTAGCCATTATCAAGAAAATCAAACAAGAATGTCTTAATTCGAGTTGAACTTTGAAAATTTCTTGCATGGTTCCTTCTTCATTGTTGCTAACATAAACAATCTCACAAACAAATGTTTAATTTCCTTAAGTGTGCATGAAGTATTATAAAATAGGAATAAAATGGATTATTTATGATGAAGAAAACAAATTTAAAACGCTACTTCCCCTACGTACAGGTACATAATTTCTTTCTAATACTCCATTGCATGAAACGCACCCATTTGTGATACGTTGTACACTTTCCTGCTTGTTTTTAATTATGCCTTCCCTGCAAAACCAAAGGCTTGTCTGAGGGTTGGGGAGAAACCCCAAGACGAATCACAATGTCCACGCCCAAAGCAGGATTCGAACCCACGATCTTTGGGTTAGAATGCAGGGACACTACCTATCAGTCTAAACCGGCCGGTTATTTATTTTTAAAAATAAATCCCTAAAAAATGATGACAAAAGTTTGCAGAGCACCTACCTAATGGTTATGCAGCAACAGTTAAGAAACCCTGGTCTAACTGACACCGATATTGTTTATTGTTCTTCTCTTGTGGCGTATTTTGTTTCCATTGTTTCTCATCCTCTCGGTTCACATTTCTCTTTGTCAGACCAACTTCTCGTTTGTCACCGGCTTTTCTTGTGAAAATATTTGTTTTCCTTCTTAATATGTCCAAGGAGAGGGGTAAAAGCAATGAAAAAGGTGTGACTTTACTCACTGAAAATAGCCAGTCTAACGATATGGAAATGATTCCACAAGTTACCAACAGCATCACGGTTGTAAATCAGCTGTTACAGAAAATTCCTCACTTTTTGGAAGCTACCTCCGAGAATTAGTTTAGATTTATTTCTGCTGTGTCTGATGTATTGCCACTGTCCTTTATTCCCGAAAATTACAAGCTCCCCTCTAATTGCTATGAATTTTGGCTGTCTGTAGTTAACCAAAAGCTGCCCTGAGACCAAATAATACATTAAATATGAGAAACCTTCATGTTCAATAAGGAATATGAGTGAATGTTAACATTTCCAAACTCTGCACGAATTCCTGTGTGATTTTTACTATTCCATGCAAGGTGCCATTGAGGCCTTGGGAAAAACATACTCTGACAAGGAGTTTATCGAATTGATTTTGTAAGATATCAGTACCATTACTCACTACTCTAACAATTGCAAATAGAACTCAAACATTTTCTGAGGGCTAAGAAAAGCATTGGCAATGTAAATGCCTAATCATCGTCACTAACATAGTACATCATGTCCTCCCCAATATCAAAATCAATAAACAAAGTAAATTTATAAATGTGTTTTATGAGAATGTTGTTATAATCTGAAAGTTAAGGTTGAATTGGAGCAACATAATGAGCAACCTAATAAAAGCATCTTCTACATAAGATAATCCAAAATACTAACATGTAACACTGACTCTTTGTTGAATATATGGCAAATATCCTTTAAATATAATGAAACATTTTAGTTAAATATATCTGCTAGAAGTGAAAAATGAGGAAAATCCGTTTTAATTGTTTGTAATAATTTCCATCAAACAAGAAATAATCTTATTAATAAACTTCTTTAACCGTTAAGTTTAATAGTTTTCTTTGCTATTCAACTAGAGATTCTTCTGCATTACTTTTTGTCAGGCTTTTAGTATTACTTAAGTAATTGAAAACATAATGCTTACCTCTCTCTGGCATTGTTGGCCTGCCTCCGTTCCTTTTCCCTTTGTGCTTTAGTGTCTGGGTCTTCCTCCTCATCGGCGCTGGAGCAACTGCAGTAAGGGGCAGAACGCTATTAGTGAGGATGGGCTATCAAAGAAAGACATCTACAAATACACAATCTAAATTTGTTCCATAGAGAACTGCTTACAATTATACAAAATCAAAGGAAATACATCTATTTTGGATTCAGTTGATAAACCCCATCTAGAATTTGATTAAAACCTGAATAAAAAAACTATTTTCACTATAAAAGAAGTAAATTAGATATAATAAAAATACTCTGCAATTTATAAAGGATTCAGATTTTCTAGTTTTCGGGAACAGATGATTTCGTCGAAAGCGAATTTGTCAAAAACAAATTCGTCAAAATCAAATTTGTTGAAAACAAATTCATCAAACGATCAATTCATCGAAAGGCAAATTTGTCGAAAATGACAAGATCATCAAAAATCAGTTTATCAATTAAAAACTTGCAAACTTATTTTAGGTTTAAGAGGTGACACAGGAAATATATTCTGCGCATTGCTGCTTGACATCATTTCTTCAGCTAAGCTTTCTAAAACCAAACTCTTAATAATGTAAATCCAGGAATAATGAAAATAGAAGCTTGCAGATATCTGCACCTGGCCATACTAATTTGCGCATCCTTTCTCTCAAAAGACTGCTAGAATGTCTTATTCCCACTGTAAATGTGATGTGCAAATCCTTTGAAAATGGTACAATTATTACTAATTTACAAATTAATTTAATATACATTTTTCTCTTTATTCTACTACTCTATACATATCTATAAAGGAAAGTGTTTGTATGTATATATGGATTCATGTTTTTTTATAGCGCAGCAACTACAGCACGTAGAAACAAGAGGAAGGTGTCATTTTAACCAGAATAAAGTATTAAGTGGTGTAGTCAGGTTTTTATACGGATTTGATTGACCTGTCTAATTTTAAAAATATTTTCTTTTTTCATTTTCTCCATTTGACTAACATAGGGATGAGTGCAGCTTATTTTTCATTTGAATTTTAAAATTCCTTAGAAACATGGTACGAACTCAAGACGTGGATGGTTCTATGCAGGAAAGAACAAGGTTTATTTTTATTGAAGGCAGAATCCGAATCCTGATCAAATTAGCATAAAAATGCATTGAGAATCTGAAAAATATGTGATTTTATCAGTTTTATGACAATACCAATTATAAGCTACAAGGACAACTCCTATTGTTGCCGAAGTTGAGAGTCCAATGGATTTATATTTGAAAAATTTTAACGTAATATTGTTTTTCAATTTCTGTGTGCAATTTTCATTTGTTTACGTGACAACCTAATATTTACTGATTTTAATTGAAATATTACTAATAGAAGCCGACCCCCCAAAAATTTCCACAATTTTTTGGTAAAAATGTAAATTTTGTAGATTTTATGCTGAAGTGTGCTGGGCATTCATGCAAGTGGGACATGGTTTAGTTGTTGACATTTTGAAATATTACTCCAATTAATAATTTTGCGATGTTGAATAATATTCCATATTCAGTGACAATAATTTCATTCATCTTCATTTTCACAAAGGCCAAATATAGTAATAGCGATCTCGCCAAGATAATTTTTCATCCAAGTCTATTTCCAATGAAATTAGCATTTACATTACCTAAAGAAATTGCATTTTTATAATTACACATGTTCCATGTAAAGTTTTGCTGTTCATTATCAGCTGAATTTTGCAGTTCAAGCCGTTGCTCATACCTTCAGAGCAGATCTCTCGTTATTTACCGATATTCAAACAGTTGAGCATCAAAAGCCGTCAACGCATTTTGTGTAATCGTCTGCAAATCACGTGACCACTCAAATAATGTGAAAAACCCAGCCTTAAACGGTAACAAAGCACAGGTAGTGCTAAATTCAATATTCTAGCCATTATTACTTATTCATTAATATTCATCGTAAGCCAAATATTTACTTTACGAAAAATATAGTGATATCATGAGATGTGCTGCCATCTATGAGTGACTACGAGATTTAACCATAACCTAAATTTTCCTTGGACTCACATTTAAGCCAAGGATGATTTTTTTATGATAGATTTTGACAAAAAACATCGGCTTGTATTCGGGCAGATACGGTAAATAGTTTTTAATGATATTTTTGTGTGGCATAGAGTTCTCCAAAGCAAGCTGTTTTTAAAACTACGTAAGTAACTTAAATAATTAGACGTAAATTTTCCACAAATTATGATTGGATAAATCAGTGTTTCCAAAGTATTGTAGACATAAACAATTTTCTCGTAACAGAATTAATTGATGAGAGAATCGAGCTAATAGTCGGAGGATAATATTCATCTGTGATTCTTAAACGTTCTCAATTTACTTTTTTGTCTTTCATTAAATTAATTAATTTCGTTTGTTCCTTTGTTCATCCATTTTCTGGTGATTATTGTGTTATTGCTGGTTTTACTTACAGTTTTCGTTTTGAAGATATAGTCATGAAACTTCGGATTGGTATATAATTTTACCTTGCGGGTAACATAGGCTATATGACGATAAAAAATTTGGGAGACGGAGAGCTTAATTCAATAAATATTTTCTCATAATTTACACGCAATATTCGATTTTTCACAGTGCAAGATTTTCTTCCTTCATTTATCTAATACAGTGGTCTTCAACCTTTTTTGAGTCACCGCCCACTTTTACCATACGTTGTCCTTTGAAATAAGTTCACCGCCCACCCAGTGGCGTAGTGAGGGTTTCTGGCGCCCGGGGCAAAGAATAATTTTGCACCCCCAGTAGCAAAGCGATTTACGGAGGTAAGGTAACCCTAATACTAGTGGGATTGTCGTTAGATGAGATTACCGAATACGGTCTCAGTGGTAATAACAGTGTTTAAAAATTTATGATTTTATATATTTGATAAAATTAAACTTAAACGCTTCGCTGCTTCTGTGAGAGACTCCGACCACCCTCATGGGCCTTTCGATTTTACCGCAGCATGGATACATTTTCGCAAGTATAGTATGATATGATACTAAAGTTAACGACAAACGAACTGTAACATAAAATAGTTGTACAGAATATGTGCGCTTTTTTATAGAATTTTATTTTTCAGTGTAAAAATTAGAATAGCATTTGTTGAGTTCTTTAACGCCCACCAAAAATCCAAAAACGCCCACTGGTGGGCGCTATCGCCCACCTTGAAGACCACTGATCTAATAGGTTTTCTTCATTTTTGCTTTACTGGACGGTTAAAAATGTGTACTATGGTCTTCTTGCGATGTTTACATGTTACACGATCGAAGTTTCACTAAATCCGTTGAAATTCAATGGGCTCTTCTGCTAGTAATTCTTATATTTCTGTTTATTTCTTATTTTTCAGTCTTTACTTATTGTATAATGCTTTCCATACAGAAAGGATGGGTCGAAGGTGGAAGTGGGTGGTCCTGAGATTGTAAGGATATACAAAGAATTCATGGGAGGATTGGATAGAAATGACCAGCAATGTAGCTACTACAGCCAGTATAATATATTTCTTCAAAAAATCTGATGTGACCAACAGATGACTTTCTCCATACAGAGCAATGAATATGATTGCTCTCGACATCAGTGTTCTCAGAAATAATTATTATCGATTACACTCAAGAATAATTTTTATTTAAAAAAGAATAGGCAAAGAAAAATTGTTAACTTTTTCTATGGATAGCAAAATTTCGATGCACAATTATAATGACCCCAGGCAGCATACACATTGCTATCAGCAATTAGAAAATTGTAGCATAGCAGCGGAAGCAATGGTATCACTTAGAGACATATTTAACAGATTTAGAAGAAAGATAAAAACACCTCTTAAACTATCGGCTTTATTAACACGTTCCATGTAGACTACATCTTAAGATATACTCCCGGCCAACCCCGCATGCGGGCTACATCTTATGATGTTCGCTCTTGCTTCCCTTTCTCCTTCGTGTTTTTCCTTCCGTGGCTGGGATTTGACCGTGAGAGAAGGCCCGTAGGAAGCGTCAGACTCATTGTCTTGCTAGCTTTCGAAGCATGTGCGTCGTTTTTGTGCCGGGTTTTCCGTTGTGGAGAAAAGTAGATTTTGGTGTTTTTGGAGATTTTGCAGGTGCCTTATTTTTTCTTATGTATATTGTTTTTAATGTATTTAATTGTTTAAATTTAACATGTTAGTCACTTTTGGAAAGATAAAAGAATTGTTTTTTAATTTCAGACCTTTGAACGATGTCCTTTCTTACGTTTTCTTTGCGCTTGTATGCTGAACTTTCGTTCGATCGTACAATCGAAGTTGATCGAGTAAGTGTTATTCTCTTGTTTTTTGTTGTTTGAAGGTTTCAACCTAGTCATTTTTTAAAACATAAATAAATTATTTTTATTTTCAAAATTTTGGATTTTTGGTCCTCCTTTTTTACGTCGACCGTTCGTTTGATCGTCCTGTCGAAGAGTGTTGAGTAAGAGTTATTCGCTTGTGTGTTTTGTTATCTTATATTCTTATATATTATGTGCGTAATGAAGCTGCGTGCATATGAAGCCTCGCGTAATTATATCGTCGTATTTCTTGAGAACCGTTCGTAGTAAAGATATGCGGTAAATGGCGTTTTGTTTCTACTAGCTATGAGGTCCCTGAAAAAATATTTTTGTTTGCTAAAGTGTCCCAGATTCGAATCCCGGAGACAATTATATTTTCCCATTAGCTTACACGGGATTTTCGATTTTTCAGAGTGCAAGGTTTTTTTCCTCCGTTCATTAAAATAGGTAAATATTGACCGATTTTCTTCTTTTTTGCTTTATTCGACGGGTAAAGCTCTATACTATCATATTCTTGCAATGATGTTTGAGACAATGAAGACGAAGGCAATGATCCTTCCCAACCCGTGGTAAGAGATACAGCTTTTGTTTCTTTAGAGCCCCAAACACCCCTTGCAAAGACCCACACATGTCTGCCAGATGTCCCTATATAGCATAAATTGTAGTTTCTATTGGAAATGGAAACATTTACATACTGTAAATAGTGACTTTCATTGCACACTTTTTACTGTAAATAGTAGGCTTGTATTGCAAATAGTTGCCACTAATGTAAATTTAAGACTTTGTGATGTAAACAGACACTTTTATTGTAAATTGAAAATTTTGTATATATTATTCTGAATGGAAACAATTATTGTAATTGTAAATAATGTTAATTATAAAAAATCTGATAAAAACATAATCGTAAAAACAAAGATTAAATTACATTTTATAATCAATAAATTATTTTGAAAGTGAATTGTGTTATTATATCATTATTTAATATTATCTATTAGTTATTATTTACTGAAAAGTAATCCATACATTTATAAAGATCAATAATTATGTGAGGTAGACTTTTTCTCCAAGTTTACAAACTGAAAAAAGAAATTTAGAATAATTTTTTTGGCGATATTTTAGATGTAATAAAAGAGTTAGCCAATCTTGGGGCTATACGTGGGTCGGACGGTATAATATGACATCCTCGTGCGTTTTCTCTTAAAAATGTAAGGATTAAATTCATTATATAGTTCTGAAGATGCCGTGAAAGATCCAATATCATTACATGTCGCCGAAATGTGTTGCGGGTTTGCCTACCTTTGGCCAACCCCGCAAGTGGACAACATCATAAGATGTACCAGTTAAATAACTAATATTTAAAGAAATTTCAATTTATTTCTTAAATAACATAATATTTTAACCTAAAACACGAATTCACGGTGAATTTATCCGAAAAAAATATCACCCGTACACGGGAATGTGCCAATTATTTTTTCTGCAATGAACGTGTTAAAATATTTCAAACAAAACTTGTAGAAAATTACATTATCTATAATTTTTATAGTAAAAACTATTTACAAAAATTGAGTTTCAAAGCAGATATTTGAAAAAATGGAAAAACGACTAGAATAAACACCCACTTCTGGTGGATCAATGTCAGTCAAATCTGATTATTAGTTTTTGAGTTAGAGCGCACACAAAATTCCTACTGCATACACATACACACACACATGCACCATCATCAAGAAAATAGTGAAACCGTGTTCTATGGACCTCAAAACGTGTATTTCCGCTGAAATCTCTAAATCAATTTTTTTCATGAAAACAATACTTTCTCTAGACTACATATATGGAGAAAGTAAAAAGAGGTGGCATAGACTTACGAACTACGATGACAGTAAATTCTTATATATACTACAAGCTAGCTACTAATAAGCCAGTTTTTACCTAAAAAATATTCTATTCGGATGTAATCAGACACTTCATTGGTGATTACAGCAGCAGAAAAGCGCGAGGATGCAGGGCTAGTATTTCTACTATGCATAATTTTAGAGGGGCATTGTCCCGATCAAGTGGAAAGAAATAAGAACAATATAGTAATTCAAAAGGATTGTGTTGTATGTAGGGGAAAAGGCATAAGGAAAAGGCCAAATTTAGTGTGTTCCATTTGTAAAAAAGGGCTGCTTCAGAGAATACCACTTGAATCTCCGGAAACAAACAAACCAGAAGCCTATGTAAGTTTTTAAATATTACTGTGGTCCCTCATCCTAATCAAGGAAAAACTTAGAGCAGATCAGAGTTCAAGATTTTTTACAATCGTACTTTTCTCACAAAGATAAAAAATTGGCCATTTTCCACCAATTAATTCAGTCTCTAATTGGTTAAAACAGGCATATAACAGTATTATGAGTTTTTTAAAGCAACATCTCTTAAGACCATTTTGTGAGAGTATAAAAAAAATTAATATCAACTTATTAAAAGCGAATAATTACTTAATAATTTTGTATTTCTATTTTCCATGTATGTACCGAATGTATTGCAAGGACTTTGTTTCCCTTGAAACTTCTATAAATGAATAATATAAATATGAAAATTACCATTCGCCATTTGATAAATTCATTTTCACAAATTTTACAAATCAATGAATGACTCCAACTGACGTTCAAAACTAAGTATTTTGAAGTTTGAGTATAAATCTCAAGCTTTTTCCCTCAATTAAAACTCGATTGTATTAATCAGTATGAATGCAAATCATTTTCATTAACACTTCTTTTTTGAAATAATTACAAATAATTTTCAACAAACTCGTAATTTTCGACAAATTTGCCTTTTGATGAATTGGTTGTTGGATGAATTTCCTTTCGACAAATTTGCTTTCAATGAATTTGTTTTCGATGAATTTGTTTTCGACAAATTTGCATTTGACGAATTTGTTTTCGATGAATTTGTTTTCGATGAATTTGTTTTCGACAAATTTGCTTTTGACGAATTTGCTTTCGACGAATTCACCTAGAACCTAGTTTTCTTAGAGAATTTTTTATGACTATACAAAAAAGTCCACTATACAAAATTTGACGAAAAAATGCTTGCTATAATTTATCCTTACTTACCTTTCCTCTTCCGTAGTAGTATATATATAAATACTATGGAAGAGGAAAGGTAAGTAAGGATATTTACGGGGAACTAGGTGTTGAAGGAAACCCAGTGAACACATACCGGAAGTAGAGCTGTTGGGCTGTTGGAGACATTTCTTCGTTATAGCCGAGATTTCGTTTTAGGCGTGATCGTTATAAACGAGTTTCACTGTGTGTGTGTATATATATATATATGAATATATTTAGGGCAACTAGGTGTTGAAGGAAACCCAGTGAACACTTACCGGAAGTAGAGCCGCTGGGGTGTTGGAGAGACACATTTGTAGAGGTTAGAGCTTTCGGGATGATCCCTTTGTGAGCACAAGAGAGACACAACTCATGTGCTGACGAAGGGATCATCCCGAAAGCTCTAACCTCTACAAATGTGTCTTTCCACCACCCCAGTGGCTCTAGTTCCGGTAAGTGTTCACTGGGTTTCCTTCAACACCTAGTTGTCCTAAATATATATACCGTATATACGCGTGTATATGCCGACTCCATGTATAGTATGACCCATGATTTTTTTGGTGAACAAACCTGATGTTTTCATATATCTCGTTTATAGTACGACCCCAGCTTTTCACCATGGTCGATATATTTCGTTTCGATAGCTCGATGGTTACGAGCGAGATATATTGAACAACCTTGATTTTCCACACCACCATAAAATAGACCGTAAATGTCGTAAATAGTATTTCTTGCGAGTACACTAAAATTCGGATAGGTTAAGTATCTTACTCCTACAACATTTAATAAAAAGTGATATGAATCATGATTGCACAAGATGAAATAATATCGTTTCAATTCTAGTACGTCTTGATTACGTTCCGCGTACGTAATGGTTCCACCCGCTCATCTATTTAATAGGTAGGGATAACGGATAAAAAGAAATTACTTTGTAATATTGCAGTCTTTATTGTTTCTTCAATCACACACCGACCGCATTTTGCAGCAATCCGCCTTATATTGGGTTCGTCCAACAAAATGCGCTGGCATGTCCTATATGACTGTTCAACAATCTTGCAAACGTCATGGATCGTTCGCCTACGGTCCTCGAGAATAGCCTCACTCACTTTTTCAACATTTTCCAGCGGTGTGCCGGTTGAAGGTCATCCAGAACATGCGTCATCATCAACTCACGTTCGGCCATTTTTAAACCGGTTAAACCAGTCGCAGGTTTGTGTCTGACCCAAAGCGTCATCACCAAATGCTTGCTTAAGCATTTTGTGAGTTTCCGCCGCACTCTTGCCAAGTTTGATGCAAAACTTGATGCACACACGCTGCTCCTTCACGTCCACCATTTCAATGAAGAAAAATCACAAACAACACAAACAGGACGTTATAAAAACGCGTAGAACAAAAGAATGCACTCACTCAGTGCCACGTCGCACACTAGTTCCCAAAGGATACATGCAGCGCTACCGAGCACCACTAGTCCATACTACTACTGGTTCCCACGCGAAGTTCAACATTCAGGAACTTTTGGTTATCACCTCATACCAAAAGTTCCCGAATGTTGAACTTCGCGTGGGAACCAGTAGTAGTACGGACTACTGGTGCTCGGTAGCGCTGCATGTATCCTTTTGTTCTATGCGTTTTTATAACTTCCTGTATGTGTTGTTTTGTGATTTTTCTTCATTGAAATGGTGGACATGAAGGAGCAGCGTGTGTGCATCAAGTTTTGCATCAAACTTTTGGTTAGCACCTCATATATATATATATATATATCATCATCATCATCATCATCAGCCTTTTTCAGTCCACTGATGGATGAAGGCCTCCCCCAGACTCTTCCAGTTTTCCCTGTCAACTGCCTCCCTCTTCCAAGTTTGCCCCAAGAACTTAACAAGCTCTCTGTCCCACCTGTCTTTCGGTCTTCTTTTCGGTCTCTTGATGTTTCTTGGGATCCATTCGATGACACTGGACGTCCAACGCTGGTCATTTCTTCTAGCAATGTGGCCCGCCCACTGCCATTTTAACACCTTCGCCCTTTTAATCACGTCACAGACTCCCGTCTTCTTTCTTACCCAGTCGTTCCTCTTGCGGTCTCTTCGGGTGATCCCTAACATGCATCTCTCCATGCTCCTCTGTGTTGTTTGCAGGCGTTGTATCATTCTGACATTCATGGTCCATCTTTCACAACCATAAGTCAGAACAGGCAGAACACATTGGTCATACAGTCTCCTTTTTAGGAAGACTGGAATATTTGATTTAAAGATGTTCGCATTCTTGCCAAAAGCACTTCATGCCATCTTCACTCTCCAGTTGATTTCTCCAAGAAGCGAACCATCAGTAGTGATGAGCTGACCTAAGTAAACATAGCTGGTTACTTCTGCGAGTTCTGCTCCGTTGATATGTATCTTCTCAGAATTTGTGAAGGAGTTGCACATAACCTTTGTTTTATTAAGATTCATCTTAAGTCCAGCTTCTCGGCTTGCTTGTTCAAGCTCTTCAGTTCTTCTACGGAGCTCTTCTGCGCTCCCTGCGAACAGTATGATATCATCTGCAAAGCGCAGGTGACTAAGATATTCTCCATTTACCTTTATGCCTTTTATATATATATATGTGTGTGTGTGTGTGTATATAAATCAGCCATCCATTGAATAAGGCATCAAAATAAATACCTAAAAGCAAGGAACAGGAGAGAAAAGGTTGGTTTAACGCTAACACAAATGCTGGAGCTGATCAAACGAATTAAAAAAGGAAAAAATAGAGCAGCCATAGCAAAAGAATTCAACATCGGATCTTCCACGCTCTACGATATCAAGGCTCATAAGGCTAAATTAATGAAATTTGTGTCATATTCTGAGACGAGTACATCAATTAATGAACATCATATGCTTCATAAGCCAAAAATGGAGGAAGTGTTCAGAAGAATTAAATAATTTTGTCCCTTTCTAATAGAGTAACTAATGATAAATAATAAAGATAAATAAGAAAGGTACAATCCTATAACTTCAGTTTTGGGAACAGGTTCACTGCCTTAATTCCCAAACTTCCCAGACGCCCTAAACTTTTCAATAGTCTTTTTGTTTTGCATGTAAGCATAGCAACGTATTAAATAAGAATGGGTAAATAGTGTCTTTATCTAACTACGTGTGGAAGAATTAAATTGGAAAATGCAAACCCCATGCATAGTTATGTTTGGGGAGTACAATAGTGAACCTAAGCCCAATTTTGTTTGGTTATTGCTAAATTTGCGATGTCAAAATCGAAAATCGCTCCCCTAACCGGCTATTTCTCCTAATCGACTTTCCACAATCCCCAAGATAGCCGGATAACACAGCTTTTACTGTATTTGCAGTGGGTTGACTTCAATGCCGTACTTACATATGCAAAGAGATGCTTATCAACTTCGCGGCATGTAAAATGTTCGACTGCTATTACATACGATTTTTTAAATGGTCAATTAATATTATTATTATGGTCATTAATTTACATAAACATTTCACATTTTTAATTTCAATTTCAAAACAAAGGGAGTGTGAAAATTCATATGGAAGGGGTAGATGGAGGAAGGGGACCTCTACGAACAAATGCACGGTGAACGGGCGGAAACTATTAATTACTTATCGCTCTGCTCGCCAAAATTGGTTATATATGGGGCATTTTTTGCCACGGGACCAAACATTTGTTCGTTACAGCCGATAATTCGTAAAATGCATGTTCGTTACATCCGAAAAATATAACCAATGCCCTTATGGAGAAGTTCAAGGGACTGAGACATTTCTTCGTTATAGCCGAGATTTCGTTTTAGGCGTGATCGTTATAAACGAGTTTTACTGTGTGTGTGTGTGTGTGTATATATATATATATATATATATATATATATATATATATATATATATATATATATATATGTATGTATGTATGTATGTGTGTCTCTCTTGTGCTGACGAAGGGATCATCCCGAAAGCTCTAACCTCTACAAATGTGTCTCTCCAACACCCCAGCGGCTCTACTTCCGGTAAGTGTTCACTGGGTATATATATATATATAAATACTACAGAAGAGGAATGGTAAGTAAGAATATTTAGGGCAACTAGGTGTTGAAGGAAACCCAGTGAACACATACCAGAAGTAGAGCTGTTGGGCTGTTGGAGAGGCACATTTGTAGAGGTTAGAGCTTTCGGTATGATCCCTTCTTCAGCACATGAGAGACACAACTCACAACAAATGTCTCTCCAACACCCCATCGGCTCTAGTTCTGGTAAGTGTTCACTGGGTTTCCTTCAACACCTAGTTGCCCTAAATAAATAAATATATATATATATATATATATATATATATATATATATATATATATATATATATATATATATATATATATATATATATATATATATATATATATATATATATATATATATATATATATATATATATATATATATATATATATATATATATATATATATATATATATATATATATATATATATATATATATATATATATATATATATATATATATATATATATATATATATATATATATATATATATATATATATATATATATATATATATATATATATATATATATATATATATATATATATATATATATATATATATATATATATATATATATATATATATATATATATATATATACTTGATGTTATGTGCTTGCATTCTGCAAGCATTTTCATATTTTAGCATTTTTCCAAATTCAAATTATTCCCAATCGATGTTGTACATAATCATATAACCATCTCAAATGCAAGCACATATTACCTAGTCTATAATATATGGATGCTTCTTACACATGATATATATATATATATATATATCTACAATATATAGATGCTTCTTACACATGATATATATATATAGATATATATATAGGAGGATACAAAATTATGAGGCACTTCCAGATGTGCCAGAAACTTGAAATTTGGTAGGAATATAGATTTTTGGTCACAACCGAAGGAAAAAATCCGAAACTGTGGAAATTACAATTTTGAAGTGCTATTTTGGCCCCTTTTTGCCCATAAGAAAACATGTAAATTGGTGTAGAGGTTTTTATATTTGCATTTTAAAATTACTTCCCGTCAAGATACGAACTCGAGACTTAAACTGTCGGATAGGATATAAATTGTAGTTTCTTATTTTTGAAGACGGAATGCAAATCGGAGTAGAATTAGCGTAATTTTACAGTTTTTATCGCAAAAAATTGCTAAGTTTTCTGGGTCTAACAATATGTTTCCTTGGTAACAAGCTCTATCCTTTCATATGGGTAAGCTTTCAATGGGAATCAGAGGCTTATATTTTAATGCTGTTAATGTTAAACTACACCTAATGAAGGAAATCCGATATTGATATAATCCTCATTTTTGGGGCTGTTTTGCCCCATTAGAGAACAAAAAAGGCGATGCAACTGCATAGGACCCAGAGACTTGAAATTTGGCACGATTATAGAATTTTCACGGCAAACTAAGATAAAATTGCAAAATTGCAAAAATTTCTATTTTTAATGCGTGGTTTTGCCCTTTTTGGCCCCATACGAATGTGATAATTATAAGGCACTTCTTAATGAGATACAAACTTGAAATTTGGCAGAATTATGGGTTTTTAGTTACAACAGATGGAAAAAATCTGAGCGTGTAATAATTCTCAATGTTAGGGGCTGTTTTGCTCCATTATTGCTCCATACGAGGATAAAATTATAAGGCACTTCTAAATGAGCAACAAACTCCAAATTTGAAATGGTTATATGATTATGTACAACATCGATTGGGAATAATTTGAATTTGCAAAAAGGCTAAAATTTGAAAATGCTTGCAGAATGCAAGCACACATCAACTAGTATATATATATACTAGTTAATGTGTGCTTGCATTCTGCAAGCATTTTTGAAGTTTAGCCTTTTTACAATTTCAAATTATTCCCAATCAAATTTGTGCAAAATCATATATCCGTATCAAATTTCGGCTTTGTAGCTCATTTAGAAGTGCATTATAATTTTACTCGTTGCATAGGACAATTATGTGGCAATACAGTTGCTAAGATTTCGAATTTTCACGATATCGAATTTCTTCTTTCTGTTGTAATTTAAAACCTATAGTTCTGCCAAATTTCATGTTTGTATCTCATTAAGAATTCCCGTATTATTTTCACACTGGTATAAGTCATAAATAGAGCAAAACCGCCATTACAATTTGGAATTTTCACAGTGCTTTATTTTATCTTCGGTTGCAATAAAATTTTTATAACCAGGCCAAAGTTCAAGTCTTTACCTCATATGGAGCTGCCTCATAATTTTTGTTCTCATATGGAGCAATACGGGGCAAAGCAGCCCCAAAAATAGGGATTATTACAATATCGGAATTCCTTCACTAGGCATAGTTTAACATTAAAGGCATTAAAATATATGCCTCTGATTCCCATTAATAGCTTACCCATATGAAAGTATTACGAAAATTACCACTTTTTTGCGATAAATACTATAAATTTACATTAATTCTACTCGGATTTGAATTCTGTCTTCAAAAATAAGAAACTACAATTTATATTCTATCCGACAGTTTAAGTCTCGAGTTCGTATCTTGATGAGAAGTAATTTTAAAATGCAAATATAAAAACCTCTACACCAATTTACATGTTTTCTTATGGGCAAAAAATGGGGCAAAAAGGTGCCAAAATAGCCCCTCAATATAGGAATTTCGACAGTTTCGGATTTTTTCCTTCGGTTGTGACCAAAAACCTATAATCCTACCAAATTTCAAGTTTCTAGCACATCTGGAAGTGCCTCATAATTTTGTATCCTCCTATATATATATGATATATATATCATGTGTAAGAAGCATCTATATATTATAGATATATATCATACTAGTTAATGTGTGCTTGCATTGTGCAAGCATTAGTATCGGAAAAATAATTTTTTGACGCAAAAGTTTGAACCTCTTCACCGCTTTACGTGTTTTCCTTATTGAAAATTTTTGGGGTAAAAACAACCCTTAATTAATAATCATAAAATATTCATAGGTTTTTAACATTTGTTACGAATACCTCAAATTTTTAACGTCCACAATACAAAACTTTAACAAAAGTTTCAATGTTAATTGTCACCGGAACATTATTCCCTAACTTTCTTAAAATTTTCAGCTTTCTTTGCCCTTCAGAATGTACATAAACTTTATTCAGTTTATTTAACATTTAAGAGATTATTACGGTCGAACGAATAAAAATTTACAAATTTCTATAATCCCATTTTCATTATATGACAAATTCTACCAATGGAAAAAATTTCAGCTTCATAGCTCATTTAGAAATACCTAAACCGTGAAAAGTTAGTAAATAGTTTATAATTTTTAACGGCTAAGAAAATACATATTGTTGCAATTTTTCCTCTGATTATTTTTTTGATTCAATTATGTATTAAATTTCAGCTCAAACTATTGTAGTTTGCACTGGAAATTTGTATGCCCTCTATATTCTAAGTAAGGTCCTCAATATATAATGAAGAAGCATTTTTAAATGTTAGGATTTTTACAATTTCGAATTATTCCCTGTCTACTTTTAAAAAAATCATGTAAGCGTGTCAAATTTCAAGTTTGTAGATCATTTAGAAGTGCCTTATAATTTTATTCCTCGTATGGGGCAATAATGGGGCAAAACA
Source organism: Uropetala carovei (assembly GCA_036926305.1). NCBI lineage: Eukaryota > Metazoa > Arthropoda > Insecta > Odonata > Petaluridae > Uropetala > Uropetala carovei. The sequence continues at coordinate 146,267 of JAXCHB010000184.1, forward strand.
GCCATAATGTTACGAATTTTTACAATATCGGATTTATTCCTTCTGTGGTAACTAAAAACTCATAATTCTGACAAATTTCAAGTTTGTATCTCATTACGAAGTGCCTCATAATGTTCACATTCGTATTGGGTAGAAATGGGGCAAAACCGCACCTAAAAATTTGAATTTCTGCTATTTTTTTATTTTATCTTCGGTTAGAATGAACTTTCTATAATGGTGACATATTTCAAGTCTATAGTTCATATGGAGCTGCCTCTTCATTTTTGTTCTCGTATGGAGCAATACTGGGGCAAAAGAGCTCAAAAAATGAGGATTATTGCAATACAGGATTTCCTTCTTTAAGCATAGTTTAGCAATAAAGGCATTAAAATATAAGCCTCTGATTCCCATTAAAAGCTTACCCATATGAAAGGATAGAGCTAGTTACCAAGGAAGCCTATTGTTAGACCCAGAAAAATTACCACTTTTTTGCGATAAAAACTATAAATTTACGCTAATTCTACTCGGATTTGAATTCTGTCTTCAAAAATAAGAAACTACAATTCATATTCTATCTGACAGTTTAAGTCTCGAGTTCGTATCTTGAGGGGAAGTAATTTTAAAATGCAAATATAAAAACCTCTGCACCAATTTACATGCTTTCTTATGGGCAAAAAATGGGGCAAAAAGGGGCCAAAATGGCCCCTCAAAATAGGAATTTCAACAGTTTCGGATTTTTTCCTTTGGTTGTGACTAAAAACCTATAATCCTACCAAATTTCAAGTTTCTGGCACATCTGGAAGTGCCTCATAATTTTGTATCCTCCTATATATATGATATATCATGTGTAAGAAGTTCAAAAATATAATGCAAAATGTAAGGAAAACTTGTGAAACATGTCACATAATACACAAAATATTTTGCTAATTTTCACGACTGTTTAGCATTAGTACACTTTGGAAAGGTCTTCCTGTGCTCCGATACAGTCTGAAGAAGAGCCTGTTTATCCTCTTCTCCATTTGTAAGAATGGCATTGTACATTTTCATCAGACCCACACCTCTTTCTGCGCTGTCGTTCATGACGCGCAAATGCTGCACTTTGCGAAGAGCTTCCTTAAAGCTATCATGTGACTCCCATTCTGTTGGCTCAGTATCCATAAATGTAGGAGAAATACCAAGGCGTTCAAAGAAAAGTGATGGCTTGCTGGCAAAATCATGGAACTCCAGACAATCCACATCCACATCGCCTTCCCTTATGAAAGCTCTCTTTGGTGGATTTTCTAGGCCATCCCTCTTCCGAAAAGTCTCCACTATCTTCTTTTTTGCTTCGTTTGTCACCAAGAGATCAAACAATGCAAGGGGAACCATTTTAGCACTCAGGTACCATAGATGGTTCGAAAATTTGTCATAAGCTGCCTTCCACAAGTGTGACCGCCCGGCTTCCTTCTTCAATTGTTTCAGCATACGTAGATCATTGTCTGGAGCCTGCACAGCTGCAGCAGATGCGAACCAGAACTCGACATATGTGGAAACAATAAAAACAATTGATGCTCGGAAGACATCTTCTCCTCTTGCAAGATGAAATTCTGCCCTAAAGAGCCAAATTTTCAGAACATATTGTATATTGCCTTGGCCATCCAACGAACTCTGTGAAACGCCCCGGGCTGCTTGAAATCATCACTGATTTTTGACCACCTGGTATTCTCCTGACGTATCATCGTCATGTTGGTTGTCTTCCTCACTACTTCCCTCCAATTCCACTTTAAGTTCAGAGCTTCTGCTACGAGAGGCTTCCTTCTCTAATCTTGCTGTCTCTCTTTCTGATCTAGTTAATGATCTCTTCTCCTTCAATGCCAGTTTCACATCTACTGACCCCATAACACCTCCTCAATCATGCTCCCTTTGCGCAAGGAGAAATTCCTGGTCTTCTTTAACAGTCATCAGTGTCAAGGCATTTTCATGAACAATATCAAATATGCAGTCCACATCTTTAGTGAAATCCTCTCTATGAGCTCTCTGAGATTGTCTGTTGCACGACTCACCACCTGCGTTGGCATCCTGGCCTTATTCCAGAAGTTGACAGTTTCTTCAATGACATGCGTAGCACCGTGCCTTAGTGTCTCTTTCAGTGTGTTGTGGCGATGGAAGAACAACTGCAATACTTGACGGGTTGATGGAAGCTTACATCCTAATATTTTATCATTCGGTTGGCCTATGAGCCAAACTTTGGTGTCACTCCTCCGCTGCATATTGAGCGCGACTGCAGAAATGCGCACGAGATACTACTATAGTCATTTCACCAGCTAAAGTCTCTTGACCTTGAAGTTAGCAGCAGCCAATAGGAGACGATTTGTTTGGGAAGGTAGTGGGGAGGAACCCAGTCTCACTCCTGCTCTCGAAGAGATCACATCTGGATGCGTTGCCATTAGAAATTGCGTATATATCAGCTGAAGGCGAAAATCCGCAAGAGCTGGCAACGTACACCGGTATCTGCTGTCCTGCACGAAAGTTGAGAGGGGCGATGGAAGGGGAAACGTTCGTGATTGGCTACTTGCTCTAAGTAGGCGAAGAGACTTTAGCTGGTGAACTGACTATAGCATGAGGGATATTTCCAGGAAGCAGCAAGAGCGAGTGCTGGACAGGCACAGACTTGCAGCTCGGACGGACGGAAAGCGGCGGGTGAGGGAGGAGCAGAGGGAGAGGGGTGAGGAAGGGGAGAGGTAGAGGAATGGCGGAGCAGGCAGCAATATCCCTGCCACACTGAACATATCAAACAAAATTTTCTGTAGGTCTTACAGGTGACGAGATATGAAGGAATATATGACAATGATATTCTCGCATAAATCTAATTGCATCTTCATCACCGTATACCAAATCACCATGTCCAGAAATTGAAGGAGAGATAAGGCTTTACCCTAGTCAAGCAGTATTAGAGAGGAAAGAATGTCCAACGACTTGGTGGCAACATCACCATCAGCAGTGCTCTTCACTGGCAGAGATTGCCAAGAAATATCTTGCCTCTCCACCAACCTCTGCTGAAAGCGAGCGTCCATTTAGTATTGATAATGTGCAGTACAGTGACTGCACGAGCAATCTGGCAGCAGACAATGCAGAGAAATTATTGTTCCTACTCTATAATGTGAAACTTTTAAAATTTGACTAGTAATATTTTTTTAATACTAAAATTGTGATAATTATTAAATAAATAATTTTTGTAAAATTTCAGATTTTTCTTTTATCCTAGAAATTAATTTTATGATGGTGATATTCGGCCTCGGCCTTGGCCGAATACTGATTTAAAAATTCGGCCAAAATGAGTATTCGGTGCATCCCTAGACATAAATACAGTCAAAGGGCTTATGATAAAAAGGAGCCCAGTTTGTGACCCACTATTATTTTATACTAATAAAAGGTAGGCTGAAAAGGATTTTAAACCAATATAATGCTGTCCTATGATAAATTTACGAGAATAATTTTTCTTATACAATGATTAGCAAATAAAATACAAATATATTTATTGAATCATGTAAACAGGAGAAGATGCATCAAATTTAATATGCACTACTAAATTATCTATTTGGTGAGCATAACGTTATGCCACTGTTACACTCAGGAGCATGATCACAACTTAAAAAGTTGAAATTCAGATATCGAAGCCATCTGCAAATTTCCTGTACCATCACTTGCTTTCTTCTTGGCTGACAAGTTTGAAAAACATGTTCGTAACCTGATGGACGAAGAACACCTTGTCTTTTTATTTAAATGTTTATAAATAACAAACGGCTACGATCTTTTGCACATCATAACAGAAACTAATGAAAGGATTGATTACTGCTTCAATAATAATTCTGAATAATATCAGATGATTTTTCCCCCTGGAAATTTTGAAGAACATAATTAATGTATAAAACATTATTTAAAAATGTGAAAAAATTGGACATGCGAAATAACTTAATGCTTTTACTAGGGATGGAGAGAATTCTCGCCATTCAACATGTAAATATCAAATATCTTTTTTATTGTTACGATTGTGTCCACCCCTGGGTATTAGGCTTTTTTGTGTTTTGCCCCTCCCCTTGCAAAATTTTCTGATGGATAGGTAATTTATATTGTGTTGTTCATTTTACTTAATAGATAGGAGCAATAGTTGAGGAAACTGCAAAGCACTCAAATTTAAAAGTCACAAACTTAAGGGGTTAACTATATCTTGTAATTTAAATAATTTATACTCTAGATTTTTCGTTTTATCAAAAAAAATATGTTGTATTTGGCTATCCAAAGGCCAAAGCTGAAGTCGAATAGCAGATTTTGGCAGATTACCAAGGCCAAAGCCAATATTCGGTGCATCATTAATTTATGCTAATGGAGATATTCGGCTTTGGCCTCGGCCGAATCCTGATTTTAATATTCGGGTTCCAGCGAAAATGAGTATTCGGTGCATCTCTAATATACATACATATATATATATATATATATATATATTTAGGGCAACTAGGTGTTGAAGGAAACCCAGTGAACACTTACCCGAACTAGAGCCGCTGGGGTGTTGGAGAGACATTTGTTGTGAGTTGTGTCTCTCATGTGCTGATGAAGGGATCATCCCGAAAGCTCTAACCTCTACAAATGTGCCTCTCCAACAGCTCTTCTGTAGTATTTATATATATATTATATATATATATATATATATATATATATATATGTATGTATGTATGTATGTATGTATGTGTGTCTCTCTTGTGCTGACGAAGGGATCATCCCGAAAGCTCTAACCTCTACAAATGTGTCTCTCCAATACCCCAGCGGCTCTACTTCCGGTAAGTGTTCACTGGGTTTCCTTCAACACCTAGTTGCCCTAAATATATTCATATATATATATATATATACACACACACACAGTAAAACTCGTTTATAACGATCACGCCTAAAACGAAATCTCGGCTATAACGAAGAAATGTCTCAGTCCCTTGAACTTCTCCATAAGGGCATTGGTTATATTTTTCGGATGTAACGAACATGCATTTTACGAATTATCGGCTGTAATGAACAAATGTTTGGTCCCGTGGCAAAAAATGCCCCATATATAACCAATTTTGGCGAGCAGAGCGATAAGTAATTAATAGTTTCCGCCCGTTCACCGTGCATTTGTTCGTAGAGGTCCCCTTCCTCCATCTACCCCTTCCATATGAATTTTCACACTCCCTTTGTTTTGAAATTGAAATTAAAAATGTGAAATGTTTATGTAAATTAATGACCATAATAATAATATTAATTGACCATTTAAAAAATCGTATGTAATAGCAGTCGAACATTTTACATGCCGCGAAGTTGATAAGCATCTCTTTGCATATGTAAGTACGGCATTGAAGTCAACCCACTGCAAATACAGTAAAAGCTGTGTTATCCGGCTATCTTGGGGATTGTGGAAAGTCGATTAGGAGAAATAGCCGGTTAGGGGAGCGATTTTCGATTTTGACATCGCAAATTTAGCAATAACCAAACAAAATTGGGCTTAGGTTCACTATTGTACTCCCCAAACATAACTATGCATGGGGTTTGCATTTTCCAATTTAATTCTTCCACACGTAGTTAGATAAAGACACTATTTACCCATTCTTATTTAATACGTTGCTATGCTTACATGCAAAACAAAAAGACTATTGAAAAGTTTAGGGCGTCTGGGAAGTTTGGGAATTAAGGCAGTGAACCTGTTCCCAAAACTGAAGTTATAGGATTGTACCTTTCTTATTTATCTTTATTATTTATCATTAGTTACTCTATTAGAAAGGGACAAAATTATTTAATTCTTCTGAACACTTCCTCCATTTTTGGCTTATGAAGCATATGATGTTCATTAATTGATGTACTCGTCTCAGAATATGACACAAATTTCATTAATTTAGCCTTATGAGCCTTGATATCGTAGAGCGTGGAAGATCCGATGTTGAATTCTTTTGCTATGGCTGCTCTATTTTTTCCTTTTTTAATTCGTTTGATCAGCTCCAGCATTTGTGTTAGCGTTAAACCAACCTTTTCTCTCCTGTTCCTTGCTTTTAGGTATTTATTTTGATGCCTTATTCAATGGATGGCTGATTTATATACACACACACACACACATATATATATATAAAAGGCATAAAGGTAAATGGAGAATATCTTAGTCACCTGCGCTTTGCAGATGATATCATACTGTTCGCAGGGAGCGCAGAAGAGCTCCGTAGAAGAACTGAAGAGCTTGAACAAGCAAGCCGAGAAGCTGGACTTAAGATGAATCTTAATAAAACAAAGGTTATGTGCAACTCCTTCACAAATTCTGAGAAGATACATATCAACGGAGCAGAACTCGCAGAAGTAACCAGCTATGTTTACTTAGGTCAGCTCATCACTACTGATGGTTCGCTTCTTGGAGAAATCAACTGGAGAGTGAAGATGGCATGAAGTGCTTTTGGCAAGAATGCGAACATCTTTAAATCAAATATTCCAGTCTTCCTAAAAAGGAGACTGTATGACCAATGTGTTCTGCCTGTTCTGACTTATGGTTGTGAAAGATGGACCATGAATGTCAGAATGATACAACGCCTGCAAACAACACAGAGGAGCATGGAGAGATGCATGTTAGGGATCACCCGAAGAGACCGCAAGAGGAACGACTGGGTAAGAAAGAAGACGGGAGTCTGTGACGTGATTAAAAGGGCGAAGGTGTTAAAATGGCAGTGGGCGGGCCACATTGCTAGAAGAAATGACCAGCGTTGGACGTCCAGTGTCATCGAATGGATCCCAAGAAACATCAAGAGACCGAAAAGAAGACCGAAAGACAGGTGGGACAGAGAGCTTGTTAAGTTCTTGGGGCAAACTTGGAAGAGGGAGGCAGTTGACAGGGAAAACTGGAAGAGTCTGGGGGAGGCCTTCATCCATCAGTGGACTGAAAAAGGCTGATGATGATGATGATGATGATATATATATATATATATATGAGGTGCTAACCAAAAGTTTGATGCAAAACTTGATGCACACACGCTGCTCCTTCATGTCCACCATTTCAATGAAGAAAAATCACAAAACAACACATACAGGAAGTTATAAAAACGCATAGAACAAAAGGATACATGCAGCGCTACCGAGCACCACTAGTCCGTACTACTACAGGCACCTCTCGAAGGGGGGCACCAAAATTTGAAGAAAATGAAAACCTATCAAAATAGATTCAAAAGGCCCGCGCCCGAGGCGTTTAAACGACTTTTATATACTCGTATATCTATCCATTATTGCAAATTTCTCTTTTGTATTCCAAAGTAAATCACATATTAATGAAGCGGATACTTTGTATTTATTACAACAAACATGTAAGTGAACAAATATTAACGGTATGTTAGTGAAATTTTTATATGTAAAAGGGGGCACTGTTTGTTTGATTGGCCGGGCGTCAAAATACGATACCTCGGGCTGACATTGTATATTCATGATTTTTTCGATATCGTTTATTCCTTTTCAAACAATGCTGCAAAAACTCGTTTTTATATTGAGTTGACCATCAGTTGGACAATAGCATATTTGTAGAAGAATCCCTCAACCTAACCATGCAAAGCATGGTTGAGTGAACGACTTTGTTACAAAAATAAAGGCGCAATATATCTCGACTCCGATGAAATAAATTCTGCCAACCTTCCTACGAAGATTAAAAAAGCATGCATGAAAACAATTCATAGTTTTTATCACTTCAAAACTCCATATTTGTGCACTCGCATTTGAAAACAGTAGAGTATTTTTCTTTCACTCCACGCTTCGTTTTGGTTTGTCGAAATCTTCTTTTTGCTTTATTTAAATAATAAAAATAGCTGGATTTTCTCATTTTTATTTTATATTTATATTTTATATAAATATGTGCTCTTGCATACTTTTTTGTGGCAAATATTGTTCTCTCCAAATAATTTTTGAAATTGGTATCTCACCAATCATATAAGAGCTAGGAAGAGGAAAATATGGATTTTATTGTTGTTCGCAAAATAAATCTTCATATTTGACAATGTAAGTAAGGATTCTTTACGTTGTCAATGCGATGAGTTATACGATTTTTCTCAAAAGTTAATATTTGAAATAGAAATGTTTTGCTCAATAAAAAACATAAAATGAGAAATTCTTTGCAAAATAAATTTGTGGATTTTTGAGGTTTAATGCTTGTAATACAATTCATGGCTTTTCATAAGTAAAATGTATACTGCAACTAAATGAAATTTAAATAATTGTGGCTTCTGAAGCTGAGAACGAGATTAGAATATAACACAATTCACAATTTTTCTTAATTTAATTATATACTGCTAAGTGTTACTTTGCTGCAAGGCACAGAACAAGAATGGAACTGAAAACCAGAACTGAAAAAACCGATTTTTTTTGCCGGAGTGGAACCGAACCCGAACCGAAAAAACGAAGTGTGCTGAACCCGAACCAAAAACCGATATTTATTTCGTTCCTTTATTTTGGTTTGCATAAACAGTGTAAACGAAAGGTGAAATTTTTCCACCGCTCAGTAACCTTCAAATGGCCATTGCTTCCCTCACGCTACAATACCCTGTTGCCATGGGGTCCAAACCCCCAACCAAGTTCACTAATCCTCAAGTCCCTTGGTTCATTCCATGAATACGACCTTCATGTCTTTTCTAAGATAATATCTACCGACCTTTGGATATTCTATGGGAAAATTTACCCATTTGAGAATTCCTTGAACCTTATGAATGCCTAGTGGGAGAAGGGAAGCTTTCCCTAATATTTCGTTTCCTACATTCCTTCACATGAACTGTGCATAGCATCCACCAGTCTGGCCTTGCTAATTATCGAAGAAGGATCGTTCCACGTTTGTTACTTGTGCATTGGTTGCCCTTTGTTACAGGTTAGTAATTTTAAATAGGTATATTTTGTAAATACGAAAAATTAAATTTTATATTGGATGTTAATCGTTCTCTAAAATAGGAATAAAAAATTAATGCATATTTGTTATTCCCATCAAAATATTTAGCTTATCGGTGTGAATAACGAAGTGTTGCCAGCATTAAGGAGAAGATAAATAATCCAGCACGAATGGAGAACCTATTATTCGTTGACATTTTTATTTCTGTTGTTCAATATGTTTTATTAATTGTTGAAATTGTTTTTATCCTGTTCATAAGTGTTGAGTTTATTGAATGAAGTTAGTAATTTATTTTTCCAAAACGGGGCGGATAATCAACAAAAGGCAAAAATTCTTTTGTTCAAGGGGGTGGCGTGGCGTAGTGGTGAGGGCGTTGGCTTGCTACACTGAGCATACCCGGTGCAAACCGGGTACGAATCCTTCAAAAGTAGGGTTTTTTCAGAGGTTTAGTGGTCCCCTATTTGCGTGTTTAGAGGAGAACACGTGAATGACCGCCCCGTCCTTTGGAAATGACGTAAAACCGTTGGCCCCTTGGTGTTTTTTGTTAAGAGTAGGCTAATGCTGGCACCGGGTTTATCTCCTCCCTTGCTTTGTGATTTAGACAGAGAAGCCAACTAGCGCTGGTAGTCGTTTGAAGTCACAAGGTCCCACAATAACAATAACAGTACTATAAATTTACGATCATGAGATTTACATAGGCAAAATAAAAAGAAGAGGCTACGAACTTCGTATGTTAAGGGCTAGGTTTCGATTCCTGGTGGCAATATTTTTTTCTTCTTTTTTTCCCTGATTCTCAAAACGTTATTGGAAAATAATATAATCCAACATTTTTTAAAATTTCATTTTGAGGGAGTTTGTTAATAGATCGCTTTTTTACATCTACATATTATCTTGCAATTCACCATATTGGTGGGTGACATGGAGTGCGATGCATCAAACTTTTCCTAATGGCTACCCCTTATAACAATAATATTTCTGTTATGTTCCCTGATTGTCTTAGGAAAGTAAAATGTAAGGGGGATATATATTTATCAGTATATTGATGGATAGCTAAAACTACATTCACTCGCATATTTGATGTAAGTAAGCTACTTAGATCAGGAATCACAATTGGAGGCTTGCCCGTGATAACAAAAATCGTTAAGCACTGCTTAGTGCACGGCACCACCTGCCACCCACCAACTTGGGTAATTGCAGGGTAATATGTAGATGTACGAAGGGCCAGATTTTTTCCTGAGAGCGGGCCCCTGTTATTTGCACCGGCTACTATCCCCTCTTCCGGGCCCTGGGTAAGATATACATATATTTTGTCCTCAAGTAAGAGTAAGAGTAATGCCATTAAGCCTTAGGCTCATACAGGAAAAAGCCTTGAGTCTTTTTGAAGATCTAAAAGATAAGCATGGTGAGAGTAGTGATACATTCAACGCAAGTTCTGGATGGTTTAATAGGTTTAAGGTTCATGCTAAACTGCACAGTATCAAAATGACTGGTGAGGCTGCTAGTGCAGACACAATAGCAGCCACAGAGTTCCCTAAGATTTTGGCAGAAGTCATCGAAAATGAGAATTACCATCCACAACAGATTTTTAATGTGGACAAAACTGGGTTATACTGGAAGAAAATGCCATATCGTTCTTATATCGTGAAAAAAGAAAAAACTATGCCAGGATTCAAGGTATCAAAGGACAGGCTGACGCTCCTAGTAGGAGGAAATGTTGCTGGGGACTGCAAAATAAAACCACTGCTAGTTTACCACAGTGAAAACCCTAGGGCCCTCAAAAACATTGCAAAGGCTTCACTGCCTGTTATATGGAAATCTAATCCAAAGGCATGGGTGACTCAACTAATTTTTCAAGACTGGTTTTCCCACAATTTTGTGCCTGAGGTCGAAAACTATTGCGAGGAAAACAACATACCATTTAAGATATTGTTGTTACTTGACAATGCCCCAGGCCACCCAGCTACTCTGTGTGACTATCATGAAAACATCAAGGTGATGTACTTGCCACCAAACACAACTTCTATGTTGAAACCGATGGATCAAGGAGTCATACAGACTTTTAAAAAATATTATCTATGGAGAATGTTCAGCCAAGCAGTGAAAGCTACTGAAGGGGAGAATGGAATATCACTGAAGCAGTTCTGGAAAGAATATAATATTTATAAAGCTGTTAAGAAAATCGATGCTGCCTGGTATGAAATTACTTCATCTACCATGAATGCTGTTTGGAAAAGGCTCATCCCCCAGTTTATTCAGGAATTCAGGAGATTTGAAGAGCAAGATGTATTCGATGAACTCGTAGAAATGGGCAGGACGTTAGAATTAAATGTCAAAGCAAATGATTTTCATGAATTATTACAATGTGATGCATAGGAATTGTGCAACGAAGATTTGATGGAGCTTGAAGACCAGAGACAGAAAGGCAAAATTTCAGAGGAAGAACAGGACGCTGAGCCACCAAAAAGATTTGAAACTAAACAGTTGGCAGAATGTTTTCACATGATAGAGAAAGCACTGGCTGGTTTTGAAGCGCAGGACCCTAATACCCAACGGTTCACGAAGGTATCTAGAGCAGCTAATGATGCAATTGCAAGCTATAAAATTATTTATGATGAGAAGAAAAAAGCTACTATACAAACATCACTGGAAAGTACATATGTAAAACAGCGACAAATGATGTAATGCCACTGTCACCTGCAGAATCTGCTAAAATACGTATATACTATGTACTAATACTCTCCTTGCAATTACTATCATTTTTACTTAAGTATGATGTATTGTAATGAATAAATTTTTATTTTCTTAACATTTTGTTTTTATAAACTCTACTTTTTTCGGCTTTAATTATCCAATGAAGTGAATGACAAATTTGTGTAACTGCCATGCATATTAGGTTACTTGACCAGCTACTCAACAGATGGCGTTTGCTGTACATTTCTACTGAAGTTCCCTGTACAATACCGGTAGTACTGCACAGCTGACTGCGTTGCTTCAAAAAAGGTATTGGTTTAAACATTGTTCGACTTACACGGAAATTTTTGGAACGAATTAACCGTGTGTGTGTGTGTGTGCGTGTGTGTATATATCATTCTATATCGACTCTTCTTACAGAGGATATAGGAGATAGGATATATATATATATATATATATAGGAGGATACTAATGTCTGGCCCAAACTACAATACTTGGTGAGCTGGAATTTAATACATAGGTGAACCGAAAAAATTAATCAGAGGAATAATTCGAAAATTGCAACAATGTGCATTATTTTGGCCGCTAAAAATTATAAACCATTTTACTAACATTTCATGGTTTAGGTATTTCTAAATAAGCTATCAAGCTGAAATTTTTTCTACCTGTAGAATTCGCCAAATAATGAAAACGGGAATATAGAAATTTGAAAAGTTTTATTCGTTCGGCCGTAATAAATTCTCAAATGTTTAACAAATCGACTAATGTTTATGTACTTTCTGTAGATCCAGGAAGCTGAAAATTTTAACAGGGTTAGGAAATAATGTCCCGGTGGTAAATAACATTCAAAATTTTAGAAATATTTATTGCTGTGGCTGTTAAAAATTAAAAAAGTTTAAACAATGAAATTCATAAAAATGCACTCTTAGAGGTGCTGCATGGATGAAATTTCGCATAAATGTGAGGTATTCACAGCAAATGATAATAACCTATAAATGTATTATAATTAAAAATTTTAGGGGTTGTTTTTACCCCAATATTTTCGAAACAGAAAAACACGTAATTCGGAGCCGAGATGCGTACTTATGCATTGAAAGTAATTTTTAGGCTTTTATTTTTACTTTAAGGTTAGAGAAAATGCTTGCAGAATGCAAGCACAAGTTCACTAGTATATTATAGATATCATAGATATAGGAGGATACAAAATTATGAGGCACTTCCAGACGTGGTAGAAAGTTGAAATTTGGTAGGATTATAGGTTTTTAGTCAAAACCAGAGGAAAAAATCCGAAACTCTCGAAATTCCTATTTTGAGGGACTTTTTTGGAACCTTTTTCCCCCATTTTTTGCCCATAAGAAAGCATGCAAATTGGTGCAGAGGTTTTTATATTTACATTTTAAAATTACTTCCCATCAAGATACGAACTCGAGACTTAAACTGTCGGATAGGATATAAATTATAGTTTCTTATTTTTGAAGACAGAATTCAAATCGGATTGGAATTAACGTAATTTTACATGCAGCTGCATAGGAGCCAGAGAGTTGAAATTTGGCACGGTTATAGAATATTCATGTCAAACTAAGATAAAATTATCCTTTGTAAGAAGAGTCGATACAGAATGATACGATATAGGATACAAGTAAATGTGTGTTTGCATTCTGCAAGCATTTTCTATCACCTTAAAGTAAAAATAAAAGCCTAAAAATTACTTTCAATGCATAAGTACGCATCTCGGCTCCAAATTACGTGTTTTTCTGTTTCGAAAATATTGGGGTTAAAACAACCCCTAAAATTTATAATTATAATACATTTATAGGTTTTTATCATTTGCTGTGAATACCTCACATTTATGCGAAATGTCATCAATGTAGCACCTCTAGAAGTGCATTTATATGAATTTAATTGTTTAAATTTATTAATTTTTAACAGCCACAGCAATAAATATTTCTAAAATTTTCAATGTTATTTACCACCGGGACATTATTTCCTAACTCTGTTAAAAATTTCAGCTTCCTGGATCTACAGAAAGTACATAAACATTAGTCAATTTGTTAAACATTTGAGAATTTATTATGGCCGAATGAATAAAAATTTTCAAATTTCTATATTCCCGTTTTCATTATTTGGCGAATTCTACAGGTTAAAAAATTTCAGTTTGATAGCGCATTTAGAAATACCTAAACCATGAAATGTTAGTAAAATTGTTTATAATTTTCAACGGCCAAAATAATGCACATTGTTGCAATTTTGCAATTTTTCCTACTATTATTTTTTTTTTATTCACCTCGGTATTAAATTCCAGCTCTCCAACTATAATAGTTTGGGCCAGACATTAGTATCCTCCTATATCCTATATATACCCTATATATATCGTATATCCTCCTCTGTAAGAATAGTGCTTATAGAATGATATCGTATCATTCTATAAGCACTCTTCTTACAGAGGAGGATATACGATATAGGATATTAGTGAACATGTGCTTGAATTCTGCAAGCATTTTCTCTCACCTGAAAGTAAAAATAAAAGCCTAAAAATTACTTTCAATGCATAAGTTCGCATCTCGGCTCCGAATTACGTGTTTTTCTGTTTCGGAAATATTGGGGTAAAAACAACCCCTAAAATTTATAATTATAAAACATTTATAGGTTTTTATCATTTGTTACGAATACCTCCCATTTATGCGAAATTTCATCCATGCAGCACCTCTAGAAGTGCATTTGTATGAATTTCTTTGTTTAAAATTTGTTAATTTCTAACAGCCACAGCAATAAATATTTCTAAAATCTTCAATGTTATTTACCACCGGGACATTATTTCCTAACCCTGTTAAAAATTTCAGCTTCCTGGATCTACAGAAAGTACATAAACATTAGTCAATTTGTGAAACATTTGAGAATTAATTACGGCCGAACGAATAAAAATTTCCAAATTTCTATATTCCCGTTTTCATTATTTGGCGAATTCTACAGGTGGAAAAAATTTCAGCTTGATAGCGCATTTAGAAATACCTAAACCATGAAATGTTAGTAAAATTGTTTATAATTTTTAGCGGCCATTATAATGCACATTGTTGCAATTTTGCAATTTTTCCTCCGATTATTTTTTTTTATTCACCTCGGCATTAAATTCCAGCTCACCAAGTATTGTAGTTTGGGCCAGACATTAGTATCCTCCTATATTTATATATCCTATCTCCTATATCCTCTGTAAGAAGAGTCGATATAGAATGATATAAAGGACGATACTATGGTCTGGCCCAAACTATAATAGTTGGAGAGCTGGAATTTAATAGCGAGGTGAATAAAAAAAAATAATTGGACGAAAAATTGCAACAATGTGCATTATTTTGGCCGCTAAAAATTATAAACAATTTACCAACATTTCATGGTTTAGGTATTTCTAAATGCGCTATCAAGCTGAAATTTTTTCTTCCTGTAGAATTCGCCAAATAATGAAAACGGGAATATAGAAATTTGAAAATTTTTATTCGTTCGACCGTAATAAATTCTCAAATCTTTAACAAATTGACTAATGTTTATGTACTTTAATTAGAGCCAGGAAGCTGAAAATTTTAAAAGGGTTAGGAAATAATGTCCCAGTGGTAAATAACATTGAAAATTTTCGAAATATTTATTGCTGCGGCTGTAAAAAATTAAAAAAGTTTAAACAATGAAATTCATATAAATGCACTCTTAGAGGTGCTGCATGGATGAAATTTCGCATAACTGTGGGGTATTCGTAACAAATGATAAAACGCTATAAATGTATTATAATTATAAATTTTAAGGGTTGTTTTTACCCCAATATTTTCGAAACAGAAAAACACGTAATTCAGAACCGAGATGCGAACTTATGCATTGAAAGTAATTTTTCAGCTTTTATTTTTACTTTCAGGTGAGAGAAAATGCTTGCAGAATGCAAGCACACATTTACTTGTGTGTGTGTGTGTGTGTGTGTATGTGTATACACACACACACCCACACACACAAGTAAATGTGTGAATATATATATATATATTCTAGTGAATGTGTGCATGCATACTGTAAGCATTTTCTCTCACCTTAAAGTAAAGAGTATAAGCCGACAAATATTTTTTAAATGCAACAGTTTGCACCTTCTTGCCGATTTACGTGTTTTTCCTTATGGCAATTTTAGGGAAAAAAGAACCCCTAAAATTTATAATTATAAAACTTTTATAGGTTTTTAGCATTTGTTGCAAATACCTCACATTTATGCAGAATTTCATTGATATAGCACCTCTAGAAGTGCATTTATATGAACTTCATTGTTTAAAATTTATGAATTTTTAACGGCCACAATATAAACCTTTTATGAAATTTTCAATGTCATTTACCACCGGAACACTTTCTTAACTATGTTAAAATTTTCAGCTCACTGGATCTTCCAAAAGAACATACACATTAGTCAGTTTGTTTAACATTTAAAAATTTATTACGGCCGAACAAATAAAAATTTTCAAATTTCTAGAATCCTGTTTTCATTATTTGGCAAATTCTACCATTAGAAAAAATTTCAGCTTCATAGCTCTTGTAGAAGTACCTAAACAATGAAATGTTATTAAAATAGTGTATAATTTTTAACGGCCAAGAAAATAAACATTGTTGCAATTTTCTAATTTCTCCTCCGATTATTTTTTTCAATTCACCTATGTATTAAATTTCAGCACTCCAACTATTGTAGTTTGGGCCAGGCATAAGTATCCTCCTATATCCTATCATTCTATAAGCACTCTTCATACAGAGGAGGAGGATATAGGAGGATACTAATGCCTGGCCCAAACTACAATAGCTGGAGAGCTGAAATTTAATACATAGGTGAATTCTGCAGGCATTTTTACATGATAGCATTCATACAATCTAGAATTACTCCTACTCAGTTACGTACAAAATCATAAAACTCATATTTTTGCTCATTTAGATATGCCTTATAATTTTATTCATCGCATAGGGCAATAATGCGGCAAAACATCCGCTAAGATTTCGAATTTTACCAATAACGGATTTTTTCCTTCTGTTTTTACTAAAAAACCCATAATTCTGCCAAATTTCATGTTTGTAACTCATTAAGAATTGCAGTATAATTTTCAAACTGGTATGCGCCATAAATGGGGCAAAATTTGGAATTTTCACAGTATTTTATTTTATCTTCGGTTGCAATAAAATTTTTATAGTGATGACAAATTTCAAGTCTCTATGTCATATGGAGCTGCCTCATCATTTTTGTTCTCGTATGGAGCAATACTGGGGCAAAACAGTCCCAAAAATGGGAATTATATCAATATCAATATCCTTCATTAGGCATAGTTAAACATTAATGGCATTAAAGTATAAGTCTCTGATTCCCATAAAAGCTTACCCATATGAAAGCATTAAGCCTGTTGCCTAGGAAGCCTGGTTATAAAAATTTTATTGCAACCGAAGATAAAATAAAACACTGCGAAAATTCCTAATTTTAAGGGCGGTTTTGCTTTATATATGACCCATACCGATGTGAAAATGATACGGCAATTCCTAATGTGATACAAACATGAAATTTGGCAGAATTATGGGTTTTTAGTTACAACAGAATGACGAAATCCAATATCTAAAATTCTAAATCTTAACGACTGTTTTGCCAAATAATTCTCCTATGCGACGAATAAAATTATAATGCACTTCTAAATGAGCTACAAAGTTGAAATTTGATACAGTTATATGATTTTGTACAAAATTCATTGGGAATATTTAAAATTGTAAATATGCTACACTTTAAAAATGCTTGCAGAATGCAAGCACACATTAACTAGTATAATATAAAGACGCTTCTTACACATGAAATATATATATATATATATATATATATATATATATATATATATATATATATATATATATATATATATATATATATATATATAATATACAGTAGAACCTCATAAATCCGACACTCGAAAATCCGGAATTATCAAAAATCCGGCACTTTTTGAAAAGTGCACTTTTTAAAATTTTTTCCGCGGTTAGCCTAATCCACTATGGAACGATAAACGCACCGCTTCGCATCAAAATTCGCGAATTATAGAACCAATTTGACGGCAGCAGTTACATAGTATGTGTGAGTGACTCTAATGGTCAGCTGATCAATACATGTTGGTACATGTTAGGGAATAGTTCCCACAGTCACATTTTATAACTTGTATACAGTCGCATATTCATATTTGTAGCGATCGCATGTGTTTTTCATTAGTGTGATATTGCTCAAGTTCATATGGGAATGTCTTCAAAAAAAAAGCTGAAAACCCCTCCAGTACTATTATGAAGCATAAACATAAATCTCTTTCCATTGAACAAAAAGTAGATTTATTAAGAAAACTTGAAAAAGGTGCTTCACTTAAGAGACTTTGTGAAGAATATAGCATAGGCTTTTCTACTGTATATGACTTGAAGAAACAAAACAATGAGTTGCTGACATTTTATGCAGACAGTGACACTCCTAAGGCCGAAAAACATTACACACTTCCAGGGTCAACGATATCGATAGAGTACTGTTTGAATGGTTTCGACATAGAAAAAGTGAAGGTGTACCCATATCATGCCTATTGCTAATACAGCAAGCAAAGAAATTCCATGATGATTTGAAAATCAATAAAGTTTGCGATTAATTGCAAGGTTGGCTTCATCGCTTCAAGCTTTGCCATGGAATACGAAAATTAGCAGTGTCTGGCGAAAAACTTAGAGCCGATTCGGATGCTGCCGAAACATTTGTAGAGGAGTTCACCAAGTTAATTTCGGATGAAAATTTTACTGCAGAGCAAATATATAACGAGGACGAGACAGGATTATTTTGGTGATCTCTTCCTCGGAGCACACTTGCAGCCGCCGATGAGGATGTGGCATTTGGAGTGCAGGAGAAAAGGAGAGGCTGGCGGTTCTTGCGTGCGCAAATGCAGCAGGTATGCACAAACTAAAGCTAACTGTAAAGGGTAAAAGTGCACACCCTCGAGCTTTAAAGGGTGTAAAGAATTTTCCTATCAACTACCGTGCTAATAAACATGCATGTATAACTTCTCAATTAATGTTGGATTGGTTCGTGAATTATTTTGCATCGGAGGCACATGCTCATTGTAAATCTAAGGGACTAGGTGATGATTGTAAAATAATTCTGACATTAGATAACTGTCCTGCCCATCCTGATGCATCACTTTTGGTACTGGGTAACGTGCGTGTGGTTTATTTATCTCCAAATTGTACATCTATTATTCAATCCATGGATCAGGGAATATTACGTTCACTAAAATGCTATTACAGACAGCACTTTATGCAGAAATTGCTTGTTGCTTGCAATAGAGGCCAAGGTGTTGACGGATTTAAAAAGGAATTTAACATTAAGGACTCGATTTGGACTCTAGCTAAAGTGTTGACTGATGTAACGGCTGCAACACTGAAAAATGCCTGGCATAATTTGTGGCCAGCAAGCATGTTTGAAGGATGTGATGAATCACCATCAGATTTTCCAGGTTTCAATGTTAGTGACAAAAAGAGACTGGTGTCTGAAATTATGGAATTTGCTAAGGGATCGACGAATGATGCTTTCACGAAGGGACTGGAAGAAGAAGACGTTGAAAACTGTATGGACATCGACTATGAAGTGCCTGTAGTGAATCAGCTAACTGACGTAGAAATAGTTAAAATTGTTTTGGAATCCGAACGTGAGAATTATGATATATATATATATATATATATATATATATATATATATATATATATATATATATATATATATATATATATATATATATATATATATATATATATATATATATATATATATATATATATATATATATATATATATATATATATATATATATATATATATATATATATATATATATATATATATATATATATATATATATATATATATATATATATATATATATATATATATATATATATATATATATATATATATATATATATATATATATATATATATATATATATATATATATATATATATATATATATATATATATATATATATATATATATATATATATATATATATATATATATATATATATATATATATATATATATATATATATATATATATATATATATATATATATATATATATATATATATATATATATATATATATATATATATATATATATATATATATATATATATATATATATATATATATATATATATATATATATATATATATATATATATATATATATATATATATATATATATATATATATATATATATATATATATATATATATATACGAGAAAGCATTCGACTCTGTCCGAACTTCGTCGGTGTTACGTGCACTAAATAAACAAGGAGTAGAAGAAACGTACATAACCTTGATCAAGAATATCTACGAAAATGCGACAACATCTGTCCAGCTGCATGAAGAGACGAGTGCCTTTAAGGCCGAAAAGGGAGTGAGACAAGGAGATACTATGTCCCCTAAGTTATTTACAGCAGCTCTAGAGGAAGTATTCAAAAGGCTAGACTGGGAGGAAAAAGGCATAAAGGTAAATGGAGAATATCTGAGTCACCTGCGCTTTGCAGATGATATCATACTGTTCGCAGGAAGCCCAGAAGAGCTCCTTAGAAGAACTGAAGAGCTTGAGCAAGCAAACCGAGAAGCTGGACTTAAGATGAATCTTAATAAAACAAAGGTTATGTGCAACTCCTTCACAAATTCTGAGAAGGTACATATCAATGGAGCAGAACTCGGAGAAGTAACCGACTATGTTTACTTAGGTCAACTCATCACTACTGATGGTTCACTTCTTGGAGATATCAACCGGAGAGTGAAGATGGCATAGAGTGCTTTTGGCAAGAATGCGAACACCTTTAAATCAAATATTCCAGTCTTCCTAAAAAGGAGACTGTATGACCAATGTGTTCTGCCTGTTTTGACGTATGCATTTTATACGTAGATCATGAATGCCAGAATGATACAACGCCTGCAAACAACACAGAAGAGCATTGAGAGATGCATTTAGGGATCACCCGAAGAGACCGCAAGAGGAACGACTGGGTAAGAAAGAAGCCGGGAGTCTGTGACGTGATTAGAAGAGTGAAGGTGTTAAAATGGCAGTGGGCGGGCCACATTGCTAGAAGAAATGACCAGCGTTGGACGTCCAGTGTCATCGAATGGATCCCAAGAAACATCAAGAGACCAAAAAGAAGACCGAAAGACAGGTGGGACAGAGAGCTTGTTAAGTTCTTGGGGCAAACTTGGAGGAGGGAGGCAGTTGACAGGGAAAACTGGAAGAGTCTGGGGGAGGCCTTCGTCCGTCAGTGGACTGAAAAAGGCTGATGATGATGATGATATAATAAATATACTAGTGAATGTGTGCTTGCATTCTGCAAGCATTTTTCTCACCTTAATGTAAAGAATAAAAGCCGACAATTAATTTTCAAACATAATTTCGCACCTGTGCACCTAATTACGTGTATTTTTGAATAATATTGGGGTAAAAACAACCCTTAAAATGTTTAATTATAAACATTTTATAGGTTCTCATCATCTGTTTTGAATACCTCATATTTGTGCAAAATATCATCGATGTAGCACCTCTAGAAATGCATTTATATGAATTTAATTGCATACATTTTATGAATTTTTAACAGCCACAATAATAAACCTTTCTAAAAATTTTCATGTTAGTTACCACTGGAGCATCATTACCTCCCTAGGTTAAAATTTTCATCTTCCTGCACCATGTAGCACCTCTAGAATTACATTTATATAAATTTCATTGTTTAAAATTTATGAATTTTCAACAGCCACAATAATAAACTTTTCTGAAATTTTCAAATCTAATTGTAACTGAAACACAATTCCTTAATTTTCAGCTTTCTAGCTCGACCGAAAGTATATAAAGATTAGTCTTTTTTTTAACATTTATGAATTTTTAATGGTCGAATAAATGACCATTTTCAAATTTGTATAATTCCGATATCGTTATTTGGTAAAATCTACTGTCAGAAAAAATTTCAGCATTGTTGAACATTTAGAAAATCTTTAACCATTAAATGTTTGTTTAAAAGTTTATAATTTTGAACGACCTATAAATAAAAATTACTGTAAATTTCGATTTTTCCTGTCGATTTCTCCATGCCATCTACATTTTCTGAAAATTTCAGCTCTCCATCTATTGTAGTTCGGGCCAGACATTAATATCCTCTTATATCCTATATCCTCCTCTGTAGGAAGAGAGCATATATAATGATATGCTTGCATTATTCAAGCATTTTTAAATTTTAGCATTTTTACAATTTCGGACAATTCCGAAATGATTTTGTACAAAATCATATAACCATGTCAAATTTCATGTTTGTATCTCATTTAGGAGTTCCTTATAATTTTCACACTCGTATGGGACAGAAATGGAACAAAACCACCCCTTAAAATAAGATTTTTGCAATATTTTATTTTATCTTTGGTTGCAACGAAATTTCTATAATCGTGCCAAATTTTAAATCACTACGTCACATGGAGCTGCCTCATCATTTTTGTTCTTGCATTGAGCAATACTGGGGCAAAACAACCCCAAAAATGCGGATTATATCAGTATCGGATTTCCTTCATTATGCACAGTTTAACATTAATTGCATTAAAATATAAGCCTCTGATTCCCAATAAAAGCTTACCCATAAGAAAGCATTAAGCCTGTTGCCTAGGAAGCCTATTGTTAGAACCAGAAAAATTACCACTTTTTTGCGATAAAAATTATAAACACTCTAATTCTACTCGGACTGGAATTCTGTCTTCAAAAATAAGAACCTAAAATTTATATCCTATCCGATAGTTTAAGTCTCGAGTTAGAATCTTGAAGAGAAATAATTTTAAAATGCAAATATAAAAACTATACGGATTTACGTTTTCTTATGGGCAAAAATTGGGGCAAAAAGGGGCCAAAATAGCCCCTTAAAATTGGAATTTTGATAGTTTTGGATTTTTTCCTTCGGTTGTGACCAAAAAACAATCAACCTACCAAATTTCAAGTTTCTAGCACATCTGGAAGTGCCTCATAATTTTGTATCCTCCTATATCTATACTATATAGACGCTTCTTACACATGATATACTAGTTAATCTGTGCTTGCATTCAGCAAGCATTTTTAAAGTTTAGCATATTTAAAAAATTAAAATTATTACCAATGAATTTTGTACAATATCATATAACTGTATCAAATTTCAACTTTGTAGCTCATTCAGAAGTGCATTATAATTTTATTCGTCACATAGGACAATTATTTGGCAAAACTGTAGCTAAGATTTCCAATTTTAATGATATTGGATTTTGTCTTTCTGTTGTAACTAAAAACCCATAATTCTGCCAAATTTCATGTTTGGATCTCATTGTTGCAATTTCGCAATTATTCCTCCGATTATTTTTCTTTATTCACCTCGGTATTAAATTTCAGCTCTCCAACTATTGTAGTTTGGGCCAGACATTAGTATCCTCCTATATCCTATATATATCCTATCATTCTATAAGTACTCTTCTTACAGAGGAGGATATACGATATAGGATACAAGTAAATGTGTGCTTGCATTCTGCAAGCATTTTCCCTCACCTTAAACGAAAAATAAAAGCCGAAAAATTATTTTCAACGTTTAAGGTTGCATCTCGGCTCCGAATTACGTGTTTTTCTGTTTTGAAAATATTGGGGTAAAAACAACCCCTAAAATTTATAATTATAAAACATTTACAGGTTTTTATCATTTGTTACGAATACCTCACATTTATGTGAAATTTCATCCTCTAGAAGTGCATTTATATGAATTAAATTGTTTAAACTTTTTGAATTTTTAACAGCCACAACAATAATTATTTCTAAAATTTTCAATGTTATTTACCACCAGAACATTATTTCATATCCCGGTTAAAATTTTCAGCTTCCTGGATCTACAGAAAGTACATAAACATTAGTCAATTTGTTAAACATTTGAGAATTTATTACGGCCGAACGAATGAAAATTTTCAAATTTCTATATTCCCGTTTTCATTATTTGGCAAATTCTACCTCTTGAAAAAATTTCAGCTTCATCGCCCATTTGGAAGTACCTAAACCATGAAATGATAGTAAAATTGTTTATAAGTTTTTACGGCCAAGAAAATAAACATTGTTGCAATTTAGCATTTATTCCTTCCATAATTTCTTTTGTTTAACCTGTGTATTAAATTTCAGCTCTCCAACTATAGTAGTTTGGGCCAGATATTAGTATCCTCCTATATCCTATATCTTCCTCTGTAAGACGAGTGCTTATAGAATGATATACCGTATTCGGTTAGGTCCCATTTGCCCTAATCCGTATGCCCTAATCCCACTTGCCCTAATTTTTATATGCCCTAATTCCTACTTGCCCTAATCTCATATGCCCTAATTTCTACCTTTAGAGGTCGCATCACGGTCCATAAGACCGAGTGTTTATATTATTTTAAACCTATACTCTTTCAGTATCATTTCAACTCTGGTTTTCTCAATTCCTTACCTAGAATTCATTGCGTATAATATAATGGGCCTGAAGGGCTCACTGTGTGAGCTTTGACACTGGATTTCAATTTATTAGTTTAACGGTCAATTATCGATATTAAAACACTTTTTGAACAAAAATATGCTTATAAATAAAAAAATGTTGTATAAAAACATTTATTTTTCTCTATCTATCAAACATGGTCGAAATGGCAGTGTGCGACCCCACGCATCACAACTACCGCGCGATCTTTTAAGGGTTAAGATTTGAAGTATCAAATTTATGAAAATCAAATAAAGAAATTAATACAAATTTTAAGTTGCTCAACCATTTATTGGCTCTATACATAGATCGTTTTGAATTACATTAATCAATTAGTGGAAGGAAGTAACCAACTGCTTGCACAAAATCCTGTAAATCAATATCCCTGTTTTGTCGATCTGTAGTTAATTGCATTAGTTTTTTGTTAATGGCCTCGTATTTACGGTTTTTGCGAGGCGGAAGATTTCCAACGTTTACTAAACTTAGCATACTTACACTTAAAATTAGTCTGCTGTTTCTTTAAGTGATTTATCATCGTCCACACATTAACGTGATGGTGCCCTATAGATTTATTTAAGGCATAATGCCATCCTTTCACATGATTTATGATACGAGGACCAAAATTAGCGTGGTGATTCCACAATGGTGGTGGAAAGCAAGAATTGGGTCCAATCCTTTGTTTCAAAGTATTTAATAAGTTCTTCGCACTTATCATATGCTGGATGATCTGGTGGTGGACCATCACGAATGATTCCTGTCCAGGCTTCCCCTTGCTCATCTAAGGAAACAAATGTCAACTCCACCATTGACTTCACTAATTTTCTAACAAGTTGCTCCTCGATGTATGCTGATTGGAGTCCCAAAGTTTGTACTTTCCGCCAAATTGCTTGGCTGAAATGAAATAAACAGCCTTTAATATCCGCATCAGGAAAAGTTTCCTTTATAGATCTGATAACTGCACACTCATAATCAACTTGAAATTTTCTTGGTTGAAACGTTGTGCCTATTTGAGATGCCTTCTGTTGAATTAACATGAACATGCGATTATAAGTTGATTTTGACTTATTTGGAAGAAGGAAATACTTGACCTCTATGCATGGCATGTAGAGTATATAGCTGATGAAACAGTCGAGGAACAACTTTAAATGTCTCATCCAAATAAATGGCATTGCCAGGATTTTTGCATAGAATCTGAAGGAACTGTGCAGTTCCAAATCCAAGAATTTTTTCGTCTTCTCCATCTTCGAATAGCAGAAATTCTTCATCTTCTAACTTCGTATACTCTTCCGGAATTATCAAGTCTGATAATGAATCCGGAAGTACAGGACGAGATTTAGCAACAGCTCTATAGAGCGTTGTACGTATGTTCTCATAGCTGGGCATAGCAGAAGTAATTTCTTTATCTTCGGGATCCAACGTTTCGTTTAGTATTTCCTTATAAACTGAAGTTACTGAAGCTTCCGGCTGGGTCGAGATTTTCTCTTTCATCTGTTCCACCAATTTCGCTCTCATTGCTTCTTGAATATCAGGCTCATGATCATGACTGACGCTCTTCGATTTCAGTATGACTCCATCCACCGTTTTGACGATTGTTGCGCAAGTCCTAAACACCCATGATGACGGGTTCGACCGCATTGAAGATAAAGGACGTCCTTCTAACCTTTTGCATTATATTGGTAGATATAGCCATCGATAAAATATTCCGGCTTTGCTTTCCTGGATTTAATAATCTCGACCGATGACATCTTTATGGGCCTATTTTAAATGATAAAAAATATTACAGGACCTACTTGTCACATTTTAACTGATGGCAAACGAAAAAATAAGCGTTTCGTTAAGATTTGTTTAAGTAAAAAATATTATATCCATTTATATAGGCTACTTACTTGATAATTTAAAACGATGAAGAGGAAGACAGGTTCCTACGTACACTCTCCCGAATAGGACTCACTTCCAAATAACCCATAAGACACTTGAGCGTATATTTCTTCGAACAAAATATTATACTCAGCAAACTCTGAAGACGCCTGAGTAGGTAGGCTTGCCAGTTGTACTGATTTAGGAAGTAGTGATTTTCTATTGCTTTGTTTGACATGTACTTCTTTTCAATAATTTTCAAAGAAGTATCACAATGTACTTCTTTTTGTCAAAAATGAAACATTTTCTGACAAAGATGTAATACAATGTTAATTAAATAAGGTAATGCAGCGCAGCTAATATCACTGTTACATAATTACATTTAATTGACTTAAATCAAATCAGTAAGACCACAATTCGTTTATTATTTCATTAAATACTCTTTATTTCGATTAGGGCAAGTGGGATTAGGGCATATAAAAATTAGGGCAAGTGGGATTAGGGCATGTAAAAATTAGTGCAAGTGTGATTAGGGCATGTAAAAATTAGGGCAAGTGGGATTAGGGCATACGGATTAGGGCAAATGGGGTAACGCCACCGTATTCACCTGAATCTAAGACGACCTTTTTTTCCAAATTTTCAGCTGTAAATATCAAGTCGTCTTACATTCGAATACGAAATATATTTAAGCATTTAATCAATGGTTTTTACAACAAATGGTATATTAGAGTAAACAATTCACAACAGCAAATTCAAGTACGTACATAAACAAGTGAAATAAACAATTAGTAATAACAATAAGAAAAACATGACGGGAATAATAATTATTTAGACTAATAATCATCGTCGACGATCACAACACAGACGACGTACTTTCATCTTGCACGTAATGCCAACCGCAATGTCAAAACAAATGAGAGCGGAAATCATTGGGATTCCCCTTTCAAACGACGCACCGCGATTCACTAAGTGTGACAGTAATTTTGAGTTGTGCATTCTTGATTTAAATGCACAACCCTTAAGTTAAAATGACAGATCATGTTGAAGTACGTGGCACGAGTGCAAAGGGAAAGTTAACAAAGGAATTAGACGGAGCTAAGATACAAATTTTAAGCTGATCGTGATAAATTACGCCAAAAAAACTAATAACTGTGATGCGAGTAGAAAGTTCGGTGTATCTGAGGCAAATGTTCGTCGATGGAAACTCTCAAAACAGGAACTAGAAAAAGCCAAAGCCACAAGGAAGTCGCTCAGTGGTCCAAAATTAGGCCGATTTCATGGCACTGAAGAAGAAGTAGTCAAGTTTGTGCGCACCATGAGGAAGAACGGTATGCCTGTTTCGACTGAAAGTATTATACTTAAAGCTAATGAAATTACTAGAGGACTTAATATATCATTGCAAGAATTCAAGGCCATCAGAAGTTGGTGCGTGAGAATGATGCGACGAAATAATTTTTCTTTACGGCGACGAACTTCGCTGTGTCAGAAATTGTCAGAAGACTATGTTGAAAAACTTCTCGACCGTGAATCTAAGACGACCCCCCATTTTGATGATTCCAAAAGAGAAAAAAGCTCAATTTGACCTTCATGACTACAAAAATTATAAATCTTGTGAAATATTTATTTTCTCTTATACTTTTCTTGAATGTCATTGTCTTTTAACATTTTAAAATCATAAGATCACATCACAAATAGAACCATTCAGGTTTTCAAACAAATTAAATGGTAGCATTCATTTTAAGATAACATTAAAAATAAAGTAAATACATTGAAAGAATATACTCATTTCAGGACAACAAAAAAACATTTCAATCCAAGTGCTGCATAAAATCATTTTATTGTGTTAGTCATCATCACTGTCTATGCAACCTTCACTATTTTCCTCATGCTCACTATCTTTATCACTCTCAACTTCATCATCAGTCTCCCACAAAGCATCATCCTCACTCCCATCCATGGCATTAGATAATCAGCATTTCTTAAATCCTTTCACTATTACCTTTGCATTTATTTGTTGCCACGATGCCTTGATCCATTGGCAGAGCATTGCAACTTCTGGTTTCTTAAGATTTCCTTTTGGTGTTAAAGTGTGAGTTCCACTCTGTAACCATTCAGAATACAAAACCTTTAAATTATTTTTAAAACACTTATTGACAGCAACATCTAAAACTTGAAGTTGCGATGTCATTCCTCCAGGTATTACAATAAGATCAATATTCATCGCACTCATTATGTTTTTAATTTCAGGAGATGTGTCCTTGAATGCATCCAGTGAAAGCATTGCTCTTTGTTTCAGTAAAGCACCTGGCCGTCTATTCCACACCACATGTAACCAATCTCTCATTAGTTCTTTAGTCATCCACCCCTTTTCTTGACACCTATTATTCCACTTGGCAAATGTTTCTTAGGCATTGTTTTCCGCTTTAGAATCACATATGGTGGTAATTTAGTCCCATCTGCTAAAACCGCCAACATTACCGTGACTCGCATTTTTTCGTTGCCTGTAGTTTTAATTAGGACGGACTTCGCACCTTTTTCGTTCACAGTATAATTAGATGGCATGTAGAAGAAAACCGGAGTTTCATCGGCATTTCCTATTTGGCTCAAAAGGTAATTATTGGTTTTTCTAAGTCCAATTACGTATTTCTGGTAAGCGAGAAGTTTTTCAACGTAGTCTTCTGACAATTTCTGACACAGCGAAGTTCGTCGCCGTAAAGAAAAATTATTTCGTCGCATCATTCTCACG